>JAGDYQ010000192.1:1270352-1467492 GCA_021962125.1 Bulinus truncatus
TTTAAAATTTATTTAGCCATATGCTAATCATTACCTTACGTCCAATGCTTTTTTTCTGAGATGGTGAATTAAATAACTTTGGTTCTTATTATGGTTTGCTTAAAGTATTCTTTATCATCAACGACATATTTTTATTTTCAGAGTAAAAATGTGCATAGAATTAGAACTTGATTAATAAAGCTCTTTCACTTTCATCCTACTCTTGACTACACCTAAACATCCAAACGGAAATATAACTTCATTGCATTTCTCAATACAGTGATACGTTGTATAAAGTTACATTGCAATGATCAATTATTGCTAGAAGCTATTTATTCGTTAGATAAAAAAGCATGCCAATAAATGTGAATTATAAGTCTTGAAAATTCAGTATTTGCCAAGGCACACCTGTAGTGGAGCACTGTCATTCCATAATTCTGACTTTCGGTTTGTACTGTAGACAAAACCATCTACCATCCTACAATGTCAGGTTGCCCGATATGTTTTAACTTTTACAAAAATTAAGTTCCTCTGTAATTAGTGCGGATTGATGACCAAGTTATTCGAGCTTTTAACTAAGAACATCTAAATAAAATGATAAAAATAATACTTCGAGCAAAAAACGCACAAGGTACAGAAATCAAAGTGAATTATCTGTGCCAAGTCTTTTCTTTTTAAATTAAAACGAAAACATGTCACTTTGACAATAAATAAGTGGCTGAAAGAAAAAAAAGAAGATAATCATTTCCTGAAAAACTTCGTCTATCAGACATAAATCATAAGGGATGGGTGAGACAGACTTTGTGAAAAAAGAAAGAATAATGTTAATCAATATTTAATGTATTTAATTCTTTTACTTTTAACAATATAAATTTTGTCTGACTGATTAAAAATGGTGCTTGAATGTTTTCTTCAGCCTGCACCACATTATAAAATTTATATCACATGTATGTGTTTTAATTGATATTTTTATACAGACCTTTTATCTTTAATTTCAAATGTTGCATTATTAAAAGTTCAATCCATGTACTCAATAGGGAGCATATTTTATATTTTAAAAACAAGAAACATTTTATAAAAGCGGCTTTGATGCAGTTATAAGCAGAATGGTAAAGAATGAAATTACTGTATATTGAAATATTTGCCACGTATTTAGCTCTAGCGACTTTGGGTCTCAGATTTTGACCTCAGTTTTCACCTGAGACCTCCTCATCCCCACTATGATCTAGACGTAAGCATGAGTGACCATTCAATGAAATCTGGCACTGAAGATCAAACATTTCTAAATTTTCTTACAAAGCTGAACAGAAAGTTTATTGCCTCAATGCTTTCCAAATGTTTATAGCGTTTTGGCCTCAATGGCATCCTTTGTTAACTGAGGGAGGGAAGAGCAGACCATCCCTGTCCCCTTCCAGGAAAGCCAATGCTAACAAGTGCCAACTATCCTGTACGTTATATAAATATGTCAACTTTACATGGATCTCACAGCATAACTGTGTTACATAGGCAAAAGGGCAGTATAATTAGTCGTCGCATTTACATTGACCGACTGACCTCCTTTTAGAGGCCCTGTCTTCACTAATGTCCTCCATTTACTTGTCTGACCTATTCGGGTTCTCATAGGGCACATAAATAACAGGTTTATAGTCAGGTAAAAAATAAAACGTTTATAATTAATGTCTCAGATAAAACAGTGGTGCAGCTACCCATAAATCTAGAAAGAAAAAAAAAAGCAAAGTAAACTAAAAAAAATATTTTTCTGGAGAACAAATGGCCAACACATTACTGAGTCAACTAACAACAACAACCAGGTGGTCATATGGTAAACAGACATTTCCACTGCACTGCCTATATGGGGGGGGGGGTATATTTCTTAGAGTGAACTTTATAAAATATCTGTGCCAATAAATCTCATATTGATGTACACCATCGAAGGCCTGATGTGCAAAGAATTTAGGATAAGTTAAAAAAAAAGAGTAATTAAATGTGATCTTAAAACAGTGATAATAATGTTAAATATGCTGTATAAAATAAAACTGTTTGGCATGAAATCCAGCTGCAATGTTACTAATGTTTTGGATGGCTAGCACTAAGTGTCTGTTAATAGTTGAGCCAACATCTGAACAGTCACACAATAACATAAGAGCAGGGATAAATACCAATGAAGAGGAAATCATCAGTTATTTGCAAGATTGCTTTTAAAACATAACATGCCAATTCAAATAATGCAAACCATTGGGGGACCTTTCTGTGTATGTGGGGGATGAGGTAGTCCTATACCTGGTGTATTCTCTTATCAATCTTCTAAATACTCTAATATCATTTCTACAAGGTAACCTTGAAACAATGGACTGCTTTAATGAATCACTTATAATGTAATCATTACAAGGGCAATTTCAAAGCATTAAGTTTATTGTAGCCAAAATAAATATGTAATAATTTGATAACCTAAGATTAAAAGAAATAACTTGGTACATTATTTAATGTTTAAAATATTGTGTGATGACCATGGCTTTATTTAATGTTTAAAATATTGTGTGATGACCATGGCTTTATTTAATGTTTAAAATATTGTGTGATGACCATGGCTTTATTTAATGTTTAAAATATTGTGTGATGACCATGGCTTTATTTAATGTTTAAAATATTGTGTGATGACCATGGCTTTATTTAATGTTTAAAATATTGTGTGATGACCATGGCTTTATTTAATGTTTAAAATATTGTGTGATGACCATGGCTTTATTTAATGTTTAAAATATTGTGTGATGACCATGGCTTTATTTAATGTTTAAAATATTGTGTGATGACCATGGCTTTATTCAATTTGCACACACGCCCCCATCTCCCTTAACAGATCATACATTTAATGATGGAAGAAACACAGATGTAGGTGCTGAACTGATTGAAACATTACTATTTTAGTAATATTGATAAATTTATACTATCACCATTTTATTACATTATTTCAGACTGCATAATATGTGCACAAGATATTTCAATTTACTTCTCACATGCCAGTCTTTTACTGTTTAAGATGAGAGAATATTGGGGAGAAATTTGTAATACTGATGTAAAAAATGTAATTCAAACAATTATTATAATCGTAAGTCATGATAAGTTTATAACATTTGGACACAGAATTGTAACACATAAATAGAGAGCCTCAGCAAAGCAGCAAGTTTCAATGGCTTTCAGCCAAAATTATATTCTCTCTACCTTACTTGACTTTAAATTGAAAGTTAATTACTGTGAAACCTCAGAGTTCAATAGGCATGTATTAAACATACTGTTTGAAAAAAGTATGGCATAATAGTTAAAGAATTTCTATGCAGAAAGGCAAAAGACCATAAATGGTGTTTTTATAATTCCTGATAGGATAAAAAAAAAATATAATTAGGAAACTTGAAGGAAGAAATTTTGAGATTAAGCAGAAAAGATTTACTGAACCAATGTTTTAAAACCAAACAGAGAGAAAAATTCTTACCTTTGCCCATATCTGGAGACACTAGATCTTGTTTTGATTTAGTAAACAAGTGAGACAGCTCTCCGTGCATACCTTTTCAACAATTGTTGACTGCGCCACATATCAATATGTGTCAATAATAAATCCATATACTTTAGAGTATATTCAGATGGTGACATAAATAATGACAAAATTGAAAAAAACTTGCTCCAAGTACACTGTAGATTGTTTAAAAAATGTCTTCCTTTCAATCGAAAAGTTTTTCACATGATCAAAATGTAGTTTCTACTGTTTTCCACATATAGGCTGATCACTAACACTTTACCTAATAAAATACAGGTCTTTTTCTAAATAAATATTTTTCAAATTAATTTATATGTACCCATTTCATATCAATCTATTTCGAGTATAAAGAGGATATTTTATTTACAATAAACTTATATTTTAGACGTTAAATCATGTATTAAGATATTTTGTTAAAGATAGTTTTTTACAGAAAAAAATAATAAGGTGAGATAATATTGTTAAATTAAATGTTAAATTGTTTATGTTTTCATCAAACTTACTAAACTATGTGTATATTATAAACCACCTTTTCTGTACTTTTGTTTAATACCTTACATATTAAGTTGGGTAAAAATATTATAATCAAATGGTTATGAATTGTCAAAAAAATATTAACTTTGGTATTATTATATATATTATAATTATTATTATACTTTTAAAAAAAAATACGTTTTATAGTTTAATAAAGCATTAAAGGTCTTCTCTTCAGACTCAGTCTTCACTGTTTCAATATAATTAAATCAATATTTGACAATAGTGATGATAACATTCAATTAAAACTGCCAAGTCTATTAAATCTTTGTTTGTGTCGTTTTATAAGAAGGCCAATGGCAAATATGAGGCAGTGAAATTTACTGAAATGATGCCTCTTGAACATGATAACACTTTTTGAATTTTAAATTACAAATTGTTTTTGACATTTCAATTTTCATGTTAAGTGATGTTAGAGAAAAACAATAACATTATTGTACAGCATCACACATGTTTAGTTTAGATTCTATATACTATGAGTACAATAAGGATCATTATTTAACAACACCCGAGAACATTTGTTTTGAACTTCGAACTATGTCACCGTGACACACGGATGTGGATTGTGGTTAATGAAATCACACACACGACAGCTAAACCAGAATTTATCAAACGAAATTTGTAACATGTTAAGGAAAACCACATTGATTAACATACTAATCCATTAATCTGTGTTACAATAATTGAAGAATAATCTGTAAATATAAAATAAACTGGGGAAAAACAACAATACAAAAAACAGGTGAACCGATTTGATTCCAAACAACATGTACAACAAACAGACTCTACACGTCTTCCTACTTAATGGCTGCCGTTGTCCTTGAACTTTTGAGGTCATGGAAAGAGATGAAAAAATGCATTCAAGCTGTGGTGAAGTATCGTGGAGCGGGGTTTTGGTGGTAGGCCAAACGTGTTGGCGTAAGCCGTTTAAAATATCGTTATATTTTTAGTAGATTATGGTGTTCAATATTGCATATACATTTCTCGTATTATTATCAATATATCATTAAATATCCTTTTTTCATATTCATACAAATAATTGTATTTATATTGTGTGCCTTCGCATCCCATCTATAAACTGAACTATTTCAAGTAAAAATAAAGGATAGTTTACAGAAGAGTCATTTAATGCAAACATTTACAATAACATGTAGCAGTTATAATGAATAGACAATATAGAAGCTACATAGGACCCTCAATTCTAAAGGTCCTCTTTTCACAGAACTTTTTTTTTTTGCCGTTACCTCAGATATCTAGCATGACATAGGCCTAACAGTTGGTGGATATGAAAAGCCCCTATTGTCAGATGCGGACATAGTTTGGTTGGGGCCCATAATAAATTGAAAAACATCAAAAAAGGGTAGACATAAAAAGTTGGCTTATTGTCAAGGATTATTGGGGCCCAGGTCAGGCCCGGAGCGTGCGGGGAGCCAGGGGAGCGGGCCCCCTGCGTTTTGTCTGGCCCCGCTGCATATTTGTTCTACTTAGTAAAATGTATTACCTGCCCCCCCTGCTATTGCCTGGCTCCTGCTGTAGAATGCCTGGCCACTCCTGTAGAATGCCTGGCCACCCCTGTAGAATTTTCACGCTACGGGGCTGGCCAAGGTACTGTTGCTTCAGTGGTTTCCATTCCACTAAGACTCGCTGATAGCGCTCACAGACTTTACAACTGAGCTCACAAATGTTTCTTTAGTCGGCCAACACATCGGTATGTTGTGCTCAAAATTTGTTTTTATTTCATTCCAGAGTTGCGCACAGCTAGTAACTTTTTTGCCTTACAGCGCCTTCGGAAAATTATTGGAAACATAAGACTCAAAATTTGCAAGCGCCGTCTTCTAATAAATTTGCCTCAGGCTCCCACTGTACCTTTGTATTGGGACACATATTTACCTTTGTTTAGAGCCCCAAAAGTATCTTTGCCTAGGGCCCCTAAAAACGTAAGAACGGATATGTAAATTGTGAATGCTATTATTTTAGTTACCATTAGCGATAAAACGCTACGGGCTATAAATAGAACACGGATTATATATAGGCCGATAGCTTCACGGCAGCCATCATAAAAGAGTGATTCACCCTGTAAGAGAATCATATATAATTTGTAATGTTGGGGGGGGGGGGGGATGGGGGGAGAAAGAGAGAGTCCCTTTGTCAGTGTAGGCCCTAGTCCAGGGGTCGGCAACCTACGGCTCGCGAGCCGCATGCGGTTCTTTCGATGTCAAGTTGCGGCTCTTCCGATGTCAAATTGTGGCCTTCCAGTCCCATGCTCAAATAATAATAATTATATTATTTTATATGCCTAATCCTAATCAAATACCATAATATTGAGACAGCATTTTTAGTGACTCTTTAAAAACTGAGAAAATAGTAAATTATAACTTTTGGCTCTTCCGTCTCGAAAGGTTGCCGACCCCTGCCCTAGTCGCTGGCATGGGCGTCGCTAGGAATTTTTCCAGGGGGGGGGGGGCAAAAAATTTCCAGGGGGGGGTAAATAACAACTTTATGACATTTTTTTAAATGTAAGGGGGGGAGCAGATGCAGATTTTTTCAATGCCCCCCTCATGAATACGCCCATGGTCGCTGGGGTGTCTGTAGTTTCAGTAAGGTCTAAAGGCCCACAGGGCGCCTATGTTATTGGAAGCCGAAATGGTAGACCTACTCATGAAAGCCTCTGTTGAGTTTTAAGTTGGGGAGGTTGCGTCAAAATTAGATGGTGCTTCAAGGCAGAGGCGTCCCTAAAGGTTTGGGGGCCTGGGGGGCTTGGCCTTTTTGGGGGCCCCTACAAATTTGACATACGATATCATGACATGAGATAACGTACTTAATAAATATATGTCTAAATTCAAATTAGTACAGTATATCAATAAAAGTAACAAAAAATAATCATTAAAACTCTTTTAATGAATAATTCTATTGTTTAGTGACGAGATAATGCACAAGTGACAAATCTCAATTCACATTGCCTCACGTCATGCTTTCTGTACAGTAAAGGCATTCATAACATCATCTATTCAATGGTGTCTAGTATTTTTGACTTCACTTAATTAAAGCCATGCTTTTAAGTCTTTCTTGCGTCATTGTGCTCCTGATATACTTTTTGAGTGACTTGAGTTTTGAGAATGATCTCTCACATGATGCAATGGAAGTGGCCTGAGTTAGCAGTATTCGGATGGAGGTTGCAAGGTTTGAGCAAACATCATTATCATATGAAGCCAGCTTCCTCAATAAGTCAGTTGGTGATTGTGGTACTGGTTTGTTGATGAAAGTGCTCGTGCATCAATGACACCATTGAAAAAGTGATTTGCCTGTATGTCATCATACAAACAGGAAAAAGTAACAGTTTTTCATCAGTGTGTAATCATCCATAGAATTCAACAGGTGTCTTGGTTTAAGAAGAACCCCACAGGTACCCACATGGTTTTGCAACCTTTGAAATCTATCCTCATCTCCATATGAAGTCTGTCAAGCACTTCTGTCGCAACACGTTTGAATGGCAGTTCTATTTACAGTTTTACATCAGAACTTAACTCCCCATCAAGTCTTTTCTTTCTTCTGGTTGTTTTGCCTACAGGAAATCCATAGCATTCAATGCCTTTTGCTCTTTCGATGGATTGGGTGATCAGTTTCGTGCATTTCTCATCATTTTGCAGAAAGCATGAAAGGGTCTTAATCTCTTCAGCATCTTTGTCAATATGCAAGGAAAGTGACGACGTAGCTTTTTCTTTTGAGTACCCCCATGTAGGCCTACTACTCTCCTTTTTTAGTTTCCAGGCTCCAGTTTCTTTCAGTTTGGTCTATCTCTGGGGTGAATTGGAAAAAAAGTTGAGCGATTCACGAAAAAAGGAGTCAATGGCTAGATCTATCTCAGCAGAATGAAGAGCTGCCATGTTGAGAGAGTGATTATCACAGTTCAGAAATGTTACGTTTGGATTTATGTCTAAGAGACGTTTCTGCCGGCCAGACTGACGGCCACTCATTGTGGCTGCGTTATCATAGGTTTGATCTGTGCACATATTAAAGTCTAGTTCAATGTGTGAGATTTCGCCGGACAAATAGACATAAGTATACGAACTATGACCCTTCTATTTATGTCTATGGATAGATGGATTATAGCAAGGACAAAAAATGGAAGATACAATGCCGTCAAGATAACGTGTCTTACAACAACCAAAACTATGTTTTGACACTTTTAGTAAACTTTTTACCAATTTTTATTTGCGTGATGATTTACGTAATTTTGAAATCCCTTAATCTGTATGGAATACATGCAACAGTGTCACTAACTCAGTGACATCACTATGGTTGGTGTCACCCGTTACGGACAATTTAGGGTGTCACCCCCTTCCCCCAAGACTCTCACCATGAACAATGGTACATATTTCGAATTTTCCTGCTCTATACGGTCTTCGCCTTAGAGAATTTACTTTAAAATATTCAAGCGATGAAAACGATAGTATTACTGACTGTATTTCAGAAATATGTAGGCCCTGTATTACTTTAATTCAACTAAGTTTATAAACTACGTCTCCTATTTCATAAAACCACGTGACTACCTCCGTCCTTTTTTCTAGCGCGTTTACAAAAAAAACTCCAGATTGATCCGAGCAGCTTTAAATTAGATTCATTTACCTTAGCTCCAGACGCTCTGCATGATGGCACCCTGTGCTACTGCTCGTATGGTGGCACCCTGTGCTACTGATCATGTTTTTGACTATGATCGATTATAAAACTGACTATGCCGAGTTCTTTCTGCTATTTGTTCATTTTGGTGTCACCCCTATGTTGGTGTCACCCGGTGCGGCCCGCACCTTCCGAGTGACGCCTCTGCAATAACTTATATAACAACGTGCATAACAAGATTACATGGCGGTGGCTTTATCTATGTAGATAAAATGTAAATAGGATTCACGCCTAGCTAATAACTTCTAAAGTTTTTCACCAATTGCCTTGAAATTTACACGCAAAATTGCATTAAATTAATAAACTGAATTAGAAACGAAATTTTTCTCAATACTTACTTTTTAATTAAAGTAGGTGTCATAACTACTTGTATTATTAGTTATGCATTGTGAGTTCTTGTGACGATCTGTCTATGTCTTCTCTTCTCTGGTAGGGATTGACACTTTATCTAAGCGTGTACTCAACAGGGTTGTTAGTTAGGCTTGCGGAGCCGGAGCCGAGGAGCCGGGAGCCGCTACTTTTTGCTGGAGCCGGAGCCGGAGCCGAAAAATTCTGGCGGCTCCACGGCTCCCAAATGTTTTTTTTTTACAGCAGAATTTTTTTTTAGCTTTAAAATTGCAAATTTGTTTGATTGTTTGCCTCCTACAATTTGAAATGTTGTCATGTTTTACGAACGCCACAACAGTAACACGCACATCACCACAAGAAATCTTTACTGAGGAATCGTCTTGTGTTCGTTTTAAATCTTGTTTACCCTCCGAAATTTTTTTAATGGCATGTTATTTTGTTTTATATAAAGTTAAAACAGTTTTATTTCATAGAATAATTTTATCAATCATTTAAAAATAAATTTTTACTACGAAGACAAATAGAACGCGTCATTTCGTGTATTATTTGACCGCGAATTTGTAATAGACTAAAAACAAAATGGTCGCTTTCTGTATTTAACAATTTTATTATAAACACAATTTCTGAAATAGAGTAGATAAATTTATAAGGCTGTGGCTATTCGGACCCGGGTCCCAATAAAATACGATTGTTATTCGGACCCGTGGCAAATTTGCACTAAGCTTAGCTATATTTAAACTTTATAAGACGGAACCCGAAAAAATAATAATACAGAGTCCGCTTAATGGAACCCTAGACACTGAGTAACGATTAAATCATACAATTATTGGTACCCGGGTCTAGGCCCTTAGCCAGAGGGGGCTAGGAGGGCTGAGCCCCTCCCGTTCATGACCTGAGCCCCCCCCCCCATGTATGATTTGAGCTTTTTGACAAAATTTTAATAATAACGGCTATAAAACATCAATCATTTTGTTCAATTTTGTTTTAGGGGCCCGGACTGAGCTGGCCAATCAACTTTTTAAAATATTTATATCAGCACCAGGGGCGGAATTAGGGGGAGGGGCCGGGGGCATTTCCCTCTCCCCCCCCCCCCCGGTTATAGCAAGTTTAGGTAATACATCATTAAATTATCGAAATATTTTTTGTTCAAAGACCAATTTTCAACAATGAAAACAGTTTCACCCCCCCCCCCCCGGGGTCAAAGTTTTCTAGATCCGCCTCTGTACCCCAGAATCAGTCTTTGGAAACCCCCCCCCCCCCGGCCGAAAAAATTTCTTCGCCCCCCCCCCCCCCCCCAATGCCCGGGTCCGAATAGTCACTTCGAATTTATAAATAATAAATATAAATACTGAAGTCTTTAAAATATTTTAAATAATGTATCATTTTACTATTGGCTAATTTGATCATTGAAATAACTTTTTAGTACTTATGAAAATGGCGACTAGTGAATTCTCGATCGAAAATAATGCTTTGATTCTGGATGCACTGAAATGGTTTGTTTTTAGTAAAACCGACAATGCGTATATTTTTTAAGTTCCTGACTATAGGGATGAACGCGGCAAAATTTGCATAACTTTTTATCAGCGGCATGTTAGCGTGGAGCAATTACAACAATTTTTGTCTCGTGTGATACTATCTTAATAGGGAGCCGGAGCCGGAGCCGTCAAATTTGTGGGAGCCGGAGCCGGAGCCGAAAAAATATGGCGGCTCCGCAAGCCTGTTGTTAGTATCGAAGTATCGGTATCGGCCAATACAGTATCGCCGATACTTTTTCAGTATTGGTTGCTGTATTGCCGATCCTTTTTGTATCAAGTATTGATTTGTGTATCGCCGATACATTTTAAACGAAAAATTTTCGATACTCGATACCAATACTTTTCTGTTGCCACTATTAGCTAATTGTAGAATAACAATAGCGATTTTAATAGATTGTTTTAAAAGTAATCTTCATAAAAAATTCAATCACTGCTTGTAATGATAACAATCAACCCTACCACTATTAACACCAAGACAACTTGGAACACAAGGCTGAAGTTGTACAAACCTTAAAACGTGCCTGCAGTGCACTGAGTGCAGTTTCCACTCAACTTACTTTGCAGGGTGGTGCAGCTTCAATACAGTCAGCAGTACAGATATCTGAATCTACAGGTTTTTTTGCTTGTTTTACTGCACGGCGGCAGAACTAGGACGAATTGCTTAATAGTAAAGTTCTGCTGACGTAGACAGATATCTTGAAGATAACTCATCAGAAATGCTGTCATTAGCATCCTACCCAAGCTATAAGAAACTATATTAATGAGTTGATCGGCTAGTACTGTGTTGAGCGTCTGTTTTCATTAGGTGCGCGTCTTTTTATGCCATTACGTTTTAGGCTAAGCAAGGATTGTTTTGAAATGATGGTCTTCTGACGTGCTGCCAAATGGTGAAATAGTAAAGAAAAGTTCCCTTAGCCCTGACGGGCCATCGGGGATTCATCTGTTTCTATAACCTCGGCATATGAAGGGATTGTGTAGTTAGCACAACGCCCAGCCGCCTTTACTTCCCCAGCTTAAAGCCGGGTACCTATTTAAAACTGGGTGAACTTGTGGAAAAATTCCCATTGTTCTCACCGAGGATCGAACCCATGACTCTGAAGTCGACAGTCGAGTATCTACACCACTTGGCCATCCGTCAAGTACTAAAGTGATTAGCATTAAATTTGTGCTTTGACATTGTATTTAATTGTTTTCACTTTTTTTTTTTTTTGAAAAACTTGCACTCATTATATTTTAAATAAAAATACTTTGTTGTTCTCAAAAGTATCGGTATTGTATCGGTATCGATTTTGGCAATACATTTTTACTTGAGTATTTGTATTGGTATTGGCGATACTATTTTCATGAAGTATTGGTATCGGTATTGACGATACAATTTAAGAGTATTGTTAACAACCCTGGTACTCAATCACATACATTACAAATAAATTAAATAAACTGCCAAGTCCGATTCATATACTTTATTTGACGATTACGCAAAATTTAATTTCAAAATATAAGTAGAATGAAGCTATACACTGCAAGATACACATTCACCGAAACATCACTACTCTATCCTGTGTGCTGCCTATTTTGTCGAACTGCATGTCTGTTCTGTACCTTTCTGTTCTCCTCCTTTCTCCCCTTAATTAACTCATCCCTGACCTAATGATCCATATTCTTGAAAATACAATGTTTAATCTATATTCTTGTAAATACAATGCCCAACAATGCTCTTTGTATCACTAATCAAGCACATGTAGAAGTTTGGCGCCATGTATACGAAACCAGACAGTAGATAATTAGCTTATCACAACATTTTTCTCAAGAAAATACAAGGACGCTTAGCCTTCTAATTGCCCCAGCCTAACTAGGTCATCTAACTTAACATGGTATGTGTCCCCTAAAATACAAACTCTCTCTAAAACGTGACCGACATTGTACATATAGCGCATTTCCAGCCATCCCAATGTATGTTATAAAACATAACCGACTTTAGTCGTTACAGAAGGCTTAGTCACGGCAGCGCGTGGTGGTTACAGCTAGTATTTAATATTTAGTGTTAAAATAAAAAAATTGGAAACTCCGTTTGGGGGCCCACCCGGGCGGGGGCCCGGGGGACGTTTAAATCTGGACCCCCTCTCCCCACCCTAGCTACGCCACTGCTTCAAGGGTTTCAAGAGGACTTAACCGGCACTGGGCCAGAAGTACTACTGTAATTACATCTGCACAAAAATACAGCAACTGCTGCTGATTGGCATTGAAATATTATGACATCAAATGGAACTGTAACTGGTCTGAAATTGATATAATAGTTCATAATTCAACATCGCAGAAGATGTTAACTGCAACATGTATTAATGGCCTACATATGCATCCTAATATTGACATTCCACTCAGATTGTTTCTCACATTCCACTGACAGTCACCAAATATTAAATTAAAACTAATTATGCACACAAAAAAAATATAAAAAACATGAAAAATTCTTTAAAAATCGAGGTAAAAAATAAAATCTAAAATATAATAAATAATATAAAACTATCTAGTATATTTAAAAAGAATAGAAATCTGGAAAATAGCTGTTTAAACTCATGAAAAATACATTCTCAAACTAATTATTTAGGCTAATTTTAGTTAGTTACTCATGCCATCTTCTTATAGTGCCCAATATTTAGAGACAAAAGTTATAATTACTTAACTTCCAAGAGCACTTTTATTTTTCATCTTAGAATGAAACGGTATAATGTTACATTTGCAAATATTGTGATAAAGCAAAGCAAAAAAAATTACAAATAAAATAAATTAGTTGTCTCACAGTGTCTGAATTTTTAGCTTACTATGCGACAAATTTTCTTCACTGGGTGACATTTTTTTATGTACCGGGTAGTTTAAATAAGGGCTGTTTTACAATGTACAGAAATGGTATCTATATTAAACTAGCTAACAGCTTATTTATGTCTTTCTAAAACCTTTTAAGTAGAGTCGATTTTAGGTTTTTTTTTGGGCCCTTTATTCAAGGATATATTTGAGGGTCTTAGGCAAAATAACTGTAAAGAACCCCTTTGATCGCCTCGGGCCCCACACTGCTGCTACAGACCATCTACCATGTTAAATTGCTTTCATATATATTGCTATGGGTCCTAGGCTGGATATTTTGTCTAGGGAGTTCTTAATGCCTAAAAAAGTCTGTGTTGCCCCACCCCTTTCTTGTAATGACCGAAAGAGTCGTTCTTACTGTTACGGACCTCACTGTATGTCGCCATAATGTTAAACTTGCCCATAGATTTTATTTAAAAAATAGAGAATAGCTCTAGTCACCATATAAAACTTATTAAACTTAACAACACTAGCAATTGTATATTACATTTGTGTGTATCCAACATAACACCACTAGCAGTTATATAGTTCAATAGTTGAATATTACCTCTGCGTGTATCAAACTTAATACCACTACCAGTGTTAAAGATGTTTATCACCTTTGTGTGTATCTAGTCTAGCACCACTACAGCTGTTTAGTTGTATATTATTACCTTGTGTGTATCAAATCTAACACTGCTATCAGTTGTATAGTTGTATATTACTTTAAAAAATTATTTTTTTATTTATAATATATTTATCAATTATCGTTTCTTTCTGATTATACACCGTATTATGTTGATAGACTACGCAGCCTATGTATTAACGTTCTTAATATATACACTGTATTATGTTGATAGACTGCGTAGCTTATGTATTTACGTTCTAAACATATACACTGTATTATGTTGATAGACTACTTATTTACTTACGTTCTAAACAGTTGAGTGGCAATACATGTATTGCTTAAAAATCAAAGTCTACAGGTTTAATATGATCACATACTAAACTATTAAAGACATGAGTGTGTCTCACTTTTATTGTTTAAGTAACTTATAGCACAAATGCAGAGCCGGTTTGACAGAGGTACACAGACCATGCAAGCTACCCCCCCCCCCAACCCATAAAATAGAGTCCTTCACCAAAGGCAGTGATACCGAGCAAGCGAATACGTCCTTATTTCTTGGAATAGCATTTAAAAAATGTCAACATTGTTATTATTGCTAAAAGTTAAAAGTTTTATAGTTAGCCTAAAGAATCGAGCAAAAGGTGTTCAGTCATTTTGAAATACAATTTCGTCAAGCATTTGATCACGTTTCACATTTGATACATGTACACTGCACACATTGCTGCCAAGCTAGAGCAAGTGAGTTTTAGCCGTAAGTGAAGTGACAACACTGGTAAACAGTGATTTCATTGCCAGTGATATTTGAATCATTTTATACAAAGTCAACTATGCTGATTTAGAATATGTAAGTGCTTTTGCTAGATTGGCTCTATTTTACGAGATAATTAAAATTAATTAAATAATGTACGCACAGTGTTTGAAAATTGTCAAGAATTGCATGAAGTAAAATAGTATACTAACAAATTCTAGTGAAAATGTTAATAGTCATGCAGAATTTTGTTTAAAAAGATATGTAATAGTGCTATAGAAGAAAACATTTTCATTTGAAAAACTAATTATGTCTAATTAATTAATTAATATGTTAATTGTCTATGGTAATGCATTAGCAAATCGCTGTTTGCTCGACTTCCTTTTGTGTGTGTCGTTGGGGCAATTGCGCTGGAGGCTCCAACAGTAGTCAGCCATCATATTATGTCCCATCTTCCTTGATATCTCTCCTCCATCACCCTCATATCCTGATGGAACCTCTCGCCTTGTTCCTCACTGAAGTCCCCAAGGTTACCTGGAAATTTGTCTAAATGACTGGGCAGGTAATGTACCTTGATGCTTATATTTGCTCCAATGTTTCTGAAGTTAGCGAGCATATCTTGTACCAGTTTTTCGTTATTCTCTGCTTTGTTATTACCTAAGAAGTTCCTGACAACTGAAACAAAACTGTTCCATGAAGAAGCTTCAAGGTGATCCGTGAAATCTATAAAATTTTGATCGTTGATGAGTTTTCGAATCTGAGGACCGTCAAAAATCCCAAAGCCTTAACAAATTGTTTCATTAAACCTAATTTGATATGAAGCGATGGGAGAATGATCTTATTTTGTCAACCAGTGGCTTGTTGATGATATTTTCTTTACCTACAGTCATGGTTTCCCTTGCAGGCCATGTCACTCTTGTCCAATGATCTTGCCTTGCCCTGCTATCCCAAGGCACATGAAGCATTGGTATTTTGTGAATCCTGACTGCTACCCAAGCAAGAAGTTTACCATTTTTAGATCAACACAAATTGACCACTGATGCTCATAATAACAGACTTTCTGCAATACTGTTTTGATATTCTCATACTCTTCTTTAGGTGTTGTTGAGTGAGCAATAGGAAGAGATGCGTAACGGTTACCATTGTGTATCAGAACACATTTCAAGCTTCTGATGGAACTGTCTATAAAAAGACGCCAGTCTTTGGAATGGTAGTCTTGTAGTCCCATTTGGAGCAGAAATCCAAGGATGTCATTACAGTAAACAAGATCTTCCTCTTGGCTGAAATATTGAAGAAGAAACTCTTCTCTTTTCCGATAAGAAATTTTAAAAATTCTTGTTTGAGAAAATTTCTTTCATTGAGCATGGACGCAAAAAGCTCAGATGTTTGCTTGGGCATATTTAGGTATCGTATCAGGTCATTGAGTTCTTCTTGACTAAAGGGTTGAGTTGTTGAAGAACTTCCTTCATAATCGCTTCCACTTTTTTCACCTGCCAAAAACTCCAGATCTTGCCCCTCGTCAGAGTCTGATGGTCAAAGCTCTAATAATCCACTAAACACTGGTATAGGAACTTCACTGCTATGTGGAATTGGTCTCCTTGCAGATTCAAGATCAGGATAATCTCACTTAGATTTCTTGTGGCGATTGAAGCCTCATTCACAATACAAAAATAGCAATCACCAAAATGGTCTTTCGGCTCTCGCCATACCATTGGTACACCAAAACTTAGACTTTTCTTCTCATCATTTGTCCACTGCCGTAGGCTCTCCACACAGTTTTTGCAGATCTTATGGGAAGCCCAAGACTTGTCTTGGTCTCCCAGCTTCACACCGAAATAAGCCAAATATGCCTGCTGCACAAATTCGATTATATTTCTTTGCTTTTCAATCACAGATGTAACAGAATACATTCGGATTATGTTTGCAGCATCTTCGTGATGAACTCATGATGTCTGTAGAAAGCAGCTATAAAAGAGAAAAAACTAAACCAAGTTATAACTTGATATAGTTAAATTAAACAACAGACACCAAACTTATTGCATTTGTTTTACACAAAGGGTACAATCATATTTTAAAGGGTGTCCAATATCTCAGAAACTAGAGCCAATTCAGCAAAAGCAGTGGCAGTTTTGAAATCAGCACCCATGTATTGCTATAAATTCATTCAAACATTCTTGGCAACTCGCAAAAAAATTTTTTTGTTGGGCTGTGTAATTGTTAAAGGTTTGACAACCAAACTAATAATGAGATGTGATTGTCCACCAAGTGAGAACTTTCATATTAGGCTCAGATTATGGTATACCCCTATTTAAATACCCCAGACTAATAGACATATTATTCAAAACGGTATATAATATATAGATAGACAATATACCGAGAGACAGACTCCAAATAGACTTATAAATAAATAATAAATAGAAAGTAGAAGTTCAGATAGCAAGCTAGCTACAGACAGACAGACAGACAGACAGACAGATAGACAGACAGACAGACAGACAGATAGATAGATAGATAGATAGATAGATAGATAGATAGATAGATAGATAGATAGATAGATAGATAGATAGATAGATAGATAGATAGATAGATAGATAGATAGATAGATAGATAGATAGATCATTGGCGTGTAGCAAAACAAATATATACTGCACTGAGTTGTATTTAAACTTTAGTTAAGACAAGTAAATTAATTATACAATTATTTTATTTCATGAATTCTAATTTCTTTACGATTATTTCATTCGACTAAAATGTTCCAGTATGCAATCGGCTGCCTTGCAGGCCCGTAGCCAGGTCAAAGTAAGCAGGGGGGCAACAATACCCAGCAAGGGGGCAGTTTTTCTCATTTTAGTTACTTTTTCTTTATTTTTTCCTCTTTTTCTTTTTAAGCGGAGGGGGGGGCACTCCACACCTAGGGGGGGGGCACGACCCTCCCAATGCCCCCCCCTTGGCTACGGGGCTGCTGCCTTGATAAAGTTTATACCCAGAAATATCCCACTTAAAATGGGAGCTCATTGGATTGTAATGATTTGAAAAGCTGCAGTGTGACATAATATTTTGTGACCAGTAATTCAATACTAAGATTCTCAATGAAAATGTCACATGACTCTGAACTTGTTACTGCATGTCTTTCTTTTATACGCTCCACCAGAGTTCCGAATAAAAAAATTGCTTAAAAAGGATTATATATATTCCTTGTATAAATAGCGATGAGAACCGAAATTTTCTAGAATAAAAATTACATTATAAAAAAAAAATATTTTATAAAAACAACGTTTTTCTTGCGTACAAAAAAGCAGAAAATAATTTCTGAATAAATTGGTAGGATGGTAATAGTAATAGACTTTATAAGAGCTTCTGATTTTTATAAAAACGAAAAACATTGGGCGCATGAATCTGATATTATGTGAATGTTTGTATTACAGTATTAGAATCATCAAATGTTAACCATTAAAGTAAAATTAATTCTAGTGTTGTATAACCTAAACTCATGATATAGAATGTAATACTTGTAAAGTCAATTGAATCAATATATTAATATAGTGAAATTATTTTAAACAGGTTTTCATTTATATACATTAGAGTATCTTATAAAGGTCTAGATGTTTGTGTTCATGCGCCCAACGTTTTTCGTTTTTATAAAAATCAGAAGCTCTTACAAAGTCTATTACTATTACCATCTTACCAATTTATTCAGAAATTTTTTTCTGCTTTTTAGTACGCAAGAAAAACGTTGTTTGTTATAAAATATTTCTTATAATGTACTTTTTATTTTCTACTTTTTAATTAAAATATTTTTTTTTAATTAATATGAATAGTTAAAAGATTTTGGTGTAAGACAGACCCGATTAAGTATCAAATCATAATGAAATAGTAAGACTATTGCATTGTCATCGGGTTCTGAGCTATATTGAAAGTATCAGAGCTACAGCTTTTCGGAATCTTGACCTCGTGACCTTTCACTTGACCTCGCCACGCAAACATACACAACTGTTCGCGTAGCCTACACAACCGCACATTGTAAAATCAAAGAAAGTAGTGAAACGTATTCGAGTATCATGTTTATAAACAGAGAATATAAATTTTGAATTCTTTTACTTTAAATAATGTTTCAACACATTAGTTTTTATTGCGCTGCTTTCGCTTTTAAAATCAATTTTGGCCGTTATATTTTTTTCGTTCTGGAAGTGGTCTTATCACAAGAACGTATCAGAGAGCACAGACGTCACATATTCTTTCTTCACTACTTCAGCCACAATAATTTTATTTTCGAAAAATACTTAAGAAACTCATCAAATCATAATGAAATAGTAAGAATATGCATTGTCATCGGGTTCTGTCTGAGCTATATTGAAAGTATCAGAGCTATAGTTTTTCGGAAAGTGGTGTAAAATTGGAGCCGAATTCCGTTAATGTGTACTACATTTAGCATCAGTAATTTCCCTTGATTTAGACAAGGCTGTGACCTATTCGCCATACATATTTAATTTTATTTATTAAGAAACTCATCAAATCATAATGAAATAGTAAAAATATTGCACTGTCATCGGGTTCTGAGTTTTATTGAAAGTATCAGAGCTATAGCTTATCGGAAAGTGGTCTAAAATTGGATTGCCAAATTCCGCGTACACACACACAGACAAGAAGTGAAGTTAAGAAAAACGTTGTAAAAAGAAGTGAAAAACACCAAAAGCGCAAAAAAAAAAAATCACAAAAAGTATATAAAAAGGTTTGCAGACAATGACACAAAGTTGCTATTTTTTTTATAATTAACTTAATAATGTTGCTAGTTTCATATATAACATTAAACTTTTTTTTTAATTTGATTGACAGATTTTTCATGAATTAAAAAAAATTATTTACATGGATCTTTCTTTCATCAATTGAAATTGATAGAACCTTCTTTGTTCTTTCTAATAGCTAGGACCTTCTCTGTTCTTTCTAATAGCTAGGACCTTCTCTGTTCTTTCTAATAGCTAGGACCTTCTCTGTTCTTTCTAACACCTAGGACCTTCTCTGTTCTTTCTAATAGTTAGGATCTTCTCTGTTCTTTCTAACAGCTAGGGCCTTCTCTGTTCTTTCTAACAGCTAGGACCTTCTCTGCAGCCAAGCTTTTTTTTCATTAGTTTATTTTTAAATTTACAAACAATGTAATACATGTAATTTACCATCCACATTCCCTGTGACCTTGAAAGATATTTCCCAATGACGCATGACGTTCTAATGATCTCTCTTTGGGCCCCGAGTACTTCTAAGGCTGTTTAAGTAAATGTTTCAGCCAATACTACTATTATAATTTGTTGAGATGGTTTTGACTTCAGTGTTGTTGGAAAGGTACTAATTTTTGAAAGTGTCTATTTTAATTATTGAAAGTGTTTATTTTAATTATTGAAAGTGTCTATTTTAATTACTGAAAGTGTCTATTTTAATTATTGAAAATGTCTGTTTTAATTGTTGAAAGTGTCTATTTTCATTATTGAAAGTGTTTATTTTAATAATTGAAAGTGTTTATTTTAATTATTGAAAGTGTCTATTTTAATTATTGAAAGTGTCTGTTTTAATTATTAAAAGTGTTTATTTTAATTATTGAAAGTGTCTGTTTTAATTATTAAAAGTGTTTATTTTAATAATTGAAAGTGTTTATTTTAATTATTGAAAGTATCTGTTTTAATTATTGAAAGTGTCTATTTTAATTATTGAAAGTGTCTGTTTTAATTATTGAAAGTGTCGATGTTAACACTTTTAGCTTAAAGGTGTGACATGACAACAACATTTTTGGTGCGGTAAGACAATTTATTGCAAACAATGTTTAAATATACTTACGTACACAATGTTTTAATATACATACGTACAGAATGTTTTAATATACATACGTACACAATGTTTTAATATACATACGTACACAATGTTTTAATATACATACGTACACAATGTTTTAATATACTTATGTACACAATGTTTTAATATACTTATGTACACAATGTTTTAATATACATATGTACACAATGTTTTAATATACATACGTACACAATGTTTTAATATACATACGTACACAATGTTTTAATATACTTATGTACACAATGTTTTAATATACTTATGTGCACAATGTTTTAATATACATACGTACACAATGTTTTAATATACATACGTACACAATGTTTTAATATACTTATGTACACAATGTTTTAATATACTTATGTACACAATGTTTTAATATACTTATGTACACAATGTTTTAACATACTTATGTACACAATGTTTTAACATACTTATGTACACAATGTTTCAATATACTTATTGTAAATGACGTTATTGTGTAGCACTGGTTAATAATGAGAACTCAATTCATGTCCATGGTTCATATGATTTATTGACGACACAATAATATAAATAAACAGAATAAATCCAATGAATAATACTTGTTAACAATGATAGATAGATAGATAGATAGATAGATAGATAGATAGATAGATAGATAGATAGATAGATAGATAGATAGATAGATAGATAGATAGATAGATAGATAGATAGATAGATAGATAGATAGATAGATAGATAGATAGATAGATAGATAGATAGATAGATAGATAGATAGATAGATAGATAGATAGATAGATAGATAGATAGATAGATAGATAGATAGATAGATAGATAGATAGATAGATAGATAGATAGATAGATAGATAGATAGATAGATAGATAGATAGATAGATAGATAGATAGATAGATAGATAGATAGATAGATAGATAGATAGATAGATAGATAGATAGATAGATAGATAGATAGATAGATAGATAGATAGATAGATAGATAGATGCAATAATTTTATGTTGACGTAATTATCTGTTTGCAAATAATATTTTACAATTTCCATGAAAATGTTCAAGAACAATACATTATTTTGGTGAACAGTTAAGTCATGGCTATAATTTTATCTCAATATTTATTTATTACAGACCTAAGCATATTTATTGACCCCCCAGACATAATAAATCAATTTAGATAGCGGTTATGGAAGTGATGTATATATTTTAGATTGAGAAAAAAGTGTCCTGCATTTAATATATTCATTCATTCATAAGCCAGGCGATAGACATCTCATATAGCCTATATTCTTACACGGGAGACTCTCATGTCTCCTGTCGCTAAAATGCTCAGATTGTAATCTGCTGTTCTCTTACTCTACAAATGACACGGGCCTATGTTAGCTTTGAAAATGTCAAGAAGATGGCTTCCTCACAAAAATAAAATAACAAATAATAAATCATGCGTGTAGACCAGTAGGGCGTTTCACTTTATATTGTTAAAAAAAAAAAAGAAATAGTTTGTTTCAAAAATTAAATTCTTGTTGAGATTAGTATTCCTTTTGTAACAGAAACATTTGTGTAAAATATTAGGTTAATAGAACTTAGTTAGCACTGCATTACGCAGTGCACGACTTACGTATAATCTACACAAGCTATAGCATAGAGCCCCTCCCCCCATTCTTAAGCCCCCCCCCCCCAAGAATTGTCCAATCGACTAATTGTCATATAAAGGCTACCTGAATATTTGGCAATGGCATATATAACCTGGACTGAAAAAAGCCCCATATATCAAATAGCTTAGGACCTTATCAAGGCTAAATCCGGCCCTGGCTTTATGGGAAGTGAAGTTGACCACTTTAAGTAAAAATAAAACATTCTATAATATTTATTTTCTAAAAAAATGTGCGAAAAATGAAATAATATCGTAGAGGGGTGTCAGCATTCGGCATTTTTCATATTATAAAGATACACAATATATTTAAAAGCAAATTAGCGTTTTAATCCTATCGTACTAATTCGCCTGCTATAGCCATTATCATAAAAAAAAATATTGATTTTCAACAGGTAACCATTTAAAGCTGGGTGGACTTGTGGACTTCAACAGTACCTGAAAAAATCCCAAAGTCCTCACTTAGGTTTGAACCCAGGACTCTCCAACAGTCGAGCGCTCTACACCTCACGACCACCCGTCCCCCTTTGAAGTACATGTATGTAGACAGAAATGTTTGTTTAAATTTAGAATCATTTCGGGCAGCCGAAAGAAAACGTAAATGTATTTCTATACAGTCTCAGACAGATAGACTTTCACATTTATATAGAAAAAGGAAAAGGATACTAGTTGCTAACATGGTTGCTAATATCACTTAGATATCTTATACATGAATATGGGAATAATATATATATATATATATATATATATATATATATATATATATATATATATATATATATATATATATATATATATAGCTTTACTCAGTGCTTTTTTTTCTACCGGATGATAGATTTACAATTAAAATCCAAGTCATAGTTTTATATAGAGCTTATCATACAATCGTAGTGCCGGGCTATTATATAAATTATATATATGGCTGGTTTGTTTAATACTATAATTTATTTACAGCGACATTGCATTCGAAAAATCGATTTAAAAAATCTGAAAAAGTACTAAAACCAAGTGGGACGGATGGGCGAGTGGTGTACATACAGTGGGTATTCGGTTAACGAAATTAATCCGTTCCACAATTATGTTCGCTATCCGAATCGTTCGTTAACCGATCATCGATTTACCATATATGTTAATGGAAATTCGATTAATTCGTTCTGGAGATCCTAAAAATTAAAGTAAAAAAAAAATTGTCATGTACAAGAATAATTTTTTAGTAAGTTTATTTATTACAAATATGATACATACATACAGTCTTGCTTTATAATCAGTTCTTTTTCTTTTATTTGGGAATTAAAGAACAATTCCAATGTCGGTTGTTTTTCTCTCTCCTTCAGGACTTTCAGGAAATGATTGATAGCAATGTCGTTGTGAAGATTAGCAACCCTATTGATATCAGCTTGTTTAATGCCAGATCTCATTTTAAATTTTGTAAACCAGCCAGTGGTAGCCTTGAATTCTAGATTTTCGGAGGACGAGCCTGGAGTTTGTTCTTTCAATTTCTCAAAAATTTCTCCAGCCTTCTCTTGAATGATGGCCATTCTAGTTACATTTCTTTTCACCTCCCGTTTATTTATACAAACTAAAAGCAAACTCTCAATTTTATCATG
The DNA here is from genome assembly GCA_021962125.1 of Bulinus truncatus. Taxonomy (NCBI): domain Eukaryota; kingdom Metazoa; phylum Mollusca; class Gastropoda; family Planorbidae; genus Bulinus; species Bulinus truncatus. Next base: position 1,294,253 of record JAGDYQ010000192.1, read on the forward strand.
GATGACACTTTTTTTTGCTTCTCAGATGTAATTTTCGTTACTCCTTTAGCGGCTTGAGTCTTCTTGATGATATATTTTTTAGCTAGGATTGTGCCTACAGTAGACCTCTTCAAGCAATGCTGCCTGGTAACCTCAGTCATTATTTGTCCACTCTCTACTTTAGTTATAATCTCTTGCTTGGTTTTTATGGTGAGCACAGTTCTTGACACTCCACTCTTTTCAGGTCCCATAATATCTTCAAATTTTCAGGGGGTTTTTATAAGGCGTTTAGAGAAGCACATACGAAAACCACAAGGAAATAAACCAACTATACATGTATGGTACACTATTGACGATGTGTCGTCGCAAACTACCCTACGCGTCGTATGGTGCTGCCTCACTGCTACGTTGTATGAATGATGACGTGTCAGCGCACGCGCGCATCCATTTTCAGGACAAACTGAGGACTGATGTCGGGTGTTTCGAGAGCCGAGACGTTTTCGTCAGAATTAGTTTTTGTTTGTTATCCGAATTTTGTTCGTTGTCCGAACACAAAAATCTTTCCTGAAAGTGTTCGTTGTCCGATTTGTTCGCTGTCCGAACAGTTCATTAACCGAATACCCACTGTACTCGACTATCGACCTGTCAGTTTTGGGTTCAATCCGCGGTGAGAGAACCATAGGAATTTTTCCACGTGAAATATGTTTCAAAGTCGTCCCACAAGTTCACCCAGCTTTAAATGGATACCTGACATTAAGTTGGGGAAGTAAAGGCGGTTGGACGTTGTACTAACCACACAATCTCTTCATAAGCCGAGGTTATAGAAACAGATGAATTCTACACTTCATCTGCCCCGATGGCCCACTAGGGCTAAGGGAACTTTACTTTACTAAAACCAAACAGGCAGTAAGTAATATACTAATACATGTATACAAAAGTCTCCGGGGAAAAAAAGGTGTTGGAACGCCCTTTCGGTGCGTTCCGCCACCAGAAAAAAAGCACTGGCTTTACTTAATAAATGCCAACGTATAATGTAAAAATACTTTGCAGTCATTTAATTCATTGTAAAGTATAACTAGCCTTTTTATGTAAGTCTACATTCTCTTCATTCTCCGGCTGGCAATTTCCCGGCCTTTGTATTATGTGCTGATCTAAAAAAAAAATTATCCGTAATAAAAGGAGGATTTTGACAATAAAACTTTTTTGTATTAAAGTGCGAGAAATTAGTATCCAGTCCCTATTATGTACCCTATAAATGTATAGACCCCACCATAAATCCATGATATATTCCCTATAATAAGCCCTATAATATATAGACCTGCCTGCCGATTTTTTTTTTTTTTCAATTTCGGCTGGCTGATATAATATTTCGGCTGATATCCGGATTAGCCAGATTTCACCGTAAATTGAGTCAATTGACATTTGCGGCTGATTTTCGGCTGATTACGAAATATTTGGGTAAAATTCGGCTGAAGCCTGGACAATAATGAATTGATAAAACTTCAGCAATAAAACACTTTTACAATACTTGGGGAAAAGTTTTATTCTTTAAAACAAAAAAAATGTATATGCTGTCCTACTAATACATTGCATGAATGCATTCCAGACATCCAGTTTCTGTCACTCAATACCTTGATTAGCACTTAAAATATCAGTTTATAATTGTCATGAATAAAACAAACGCGATGCAGTTTATCAGCTGTTAAGGCTTGATCGTTTGCTGTTCATTATCAGTGTTGAATTCCAACGCGTTGGACATGATGCCTTCACTGACTTATAATTGTATCTATGACTGTCAACGATCCACCATTGATGCACTGAACTGATCGTCTACAAGAAGCAATTCACACACTGAAGACATTCCTTCTTTCAGGATCTTAATGATTTCTTTATCCTCTGTGAATGCTGCCTCGTCTTTTATGATTGCGGTCTTGAAATGAAGTGCAGTTACGCTGTTGCGGCACTTTTACAATATCTGCAGAACGTCTTCATTTTTATTGATGATGTCGGTAGTAAGCAAAAGGTGCAATGCGTGTGCTTTGCAGTGCTGATAAGAGTCAACCTTCAAAAGCTTTGAAGTCTTTATCATTTTTGCAGCACCATCATGGCAGCTAGTTATGAAAAGCTTTTTGTGATCAACAGAAAAGCTTTTCAAGACAGAGCTGATATGGTCAGCAAAGGTCATGTGCAGCAAAATTAAGTAATGCGACGGTTAATCTAACGACGGATAAAATACCGCGGTTAATGCGGCGCGCCGCATATTTTTTCGGCGAATTTACGGCGGACGAAAATTCGGCGGTGTATTCGTCGCGCGGCGCCGGTTGAGGGGTCTAGTATATACCCCATTAAAGATCGCGATCATCATAACTGGCCTCCCCCCTTCCCCCTCCCCTCTGTATAAGAAATGATGCTCCTATTTAACTCATTTCTCTGGACTCTGCTCTTAAGAGTCCCGTAGAATATCATAATGTCTTATAGTGACGTAGTAATCAGTGGGTTCTTGAGTGTGATCAGAGCAGCCTTAGTTGGTGTAGACTTCAGTGGCTGAGAATAGCTAGCGGCAGACGTGATTTATAATGCCGGTATTTGCATTTTGATTAGAAGAGCAAATTATTTCATTTCAAGTTTACTTTTGCTACTTTAAATAATTTCAATATTAAAAGCCCGTTTAATATTACACATATTCGTTGAATTGTTCATGTAAAATAAATAAATAAAAGAAGACACTAACCGGATTATGTTGTAAGTTTCATGAGACAATCGAAGAACTGCTCTCTGCCTGATCTGATAGGGCTTAGAAGGACACATCCACTGGTTAATATCTTTAAAGCACACCTTAACAAAGTGGCCGACCTGGACTTAGCAGAAGATACAACTAATTATCAGAGTCAGCCCGCCTCTCCCCCTCCCCCCCCCCCCCAACTTTCTTTCAATTGATAACAAAGTGGAAAATTTAGATCAAAACAGATTAAAATGGATAATTTACTCTACATTTCAAGGTGTGCGGATTCCGAGCGGTGTAGAGCGCTTGACTGTCGACATGAGAGTCCCGGGAGAAGGAATGGAAATTTTCCATGTTAAATGTGATGTCAAGTCCCCGAATTCCACACAGCTTCTTAAGGTACCTGAGTTAGGGAAGTAAAGGCAGCTGGGCGTTGGGCTAACCAGACAATCCCTTCATATGCCGAGGTTACATTCATTGTTCCTTCACATTTTAGAAATGACTAATTCGGGAAATGCAATATTTATTTTTTACAGAGCATTAAATAAATGAATCTAAACATAATTGTAGGTCTAATATATCAGATTAATGTGCCTAATGATTTTATTCAATAGGTAATAAATCAAGATAGGCTGGCCTATATATTTGTCTTAAGTTTATGTCATCTTGACAAAAACGTTTTTTCACAATGCTATGTTTGAGTTGTAAAAATCAATAAGTTGCACGAGAAAAGGATTTAATATTAAATTGAGCGTGATACAACAATATTTAGATTTATGAGGTATGGGGCTGTCTATTATTTATGGCAACAAAATGGGAGAAAAAAAATTGATAATTGTTGACGGGTGGGGGGGGGGGGTCAAGAAAAGTTGACGTCTACAATGTTACTTTTTTTAAAAATAATTAATTACTTAACAAAGGAAAATTAGGCAGCGTTTGTGTTCCACCTTCAGTATTTTAATTAAACTAAATATATTCCTACTTTTAAAAACCGTGCTATGATTTTAATGATTTTAAAAGACCCCACACAGAACTAATATGCACACACGAGATGGTAATACTCGTAACGCTATTATTTTTTCAAAGCAAATAAGCATAGAAAATTTTCCAGCAGTGTAATTGAAAAGTCTGAGCTTGAAGTTGAAAATTTAATAATCATCAAAGATCAAGTTGGATGCAGGGCTTGAATTACCGCCGGGGATGCGTGGATATCCCCGGCACTAAGAACTGTCATCCCTGACTCTGCTTTAGCTAATATATCCCTGCGGGGATGAAACCATAGACATTTATCCCCGGCTCTGCAGAATTTTTTTTTCATCCCCGGCACTGGTTTTTTCTTAAATCGAGCATTGGTTTGGTGCCAAAATCATGTAAGTCAGTTCTTTCTACAAATTGTCAAATGCTGTGATTTAACTTGTTGCCAACTGATTAGAAACTCATACTTTGATAGTATTGCTGATAGATTTATCCACCACTAATTCCAGTCTGCCAAACTAATGAGGGCCTTAAACCACCAGATGGATCTGATATAAACTCACATAGATTTCCATCTCTTTTCTTCAATCAGTTTGTGAAAGTTGAAAACATTCAACCTCGATCGGCAAAAGCATTAAAAATTCTTCCATATGATATATATTTGACCATCTATTCAGTTGCTATTGTTTGAACGGATCTGTAAAATCTGTCACCTTTATGTTGCTTCGCAAGCCATGTTAAAGAAGCACTTTCAACAGCACCAACAATGTATTTCTGGGCACAGTCAAATACTACATGCACCCCAACAGCAAAGAATTCGTCCAATGCGAGTGGCTGTCAAAAGACAAAGAGAGCTCATGGCAATTATTGCTCATGGGGAGATGCTAAGTGCAGAATGGCTAGATGAAGAAAATGTTGACTTGTCTGGTGTTTCGGTTCCACAAGATATTATTCAGCCAGAACCTACGCCAATAATAACAATTGAGGAACATTTGACATCTTCATAGGAAGATATAGAGGCTAGGATAGAAGATATGGATTTGTTTGTAAAAAAAAATGTTAATAAATTAAAACTGTATTAATAGTTTAACTTTTTAATCTAGTTTCTGCTTGAATCTAGAACAAGTCTTTGTAAATATTTAAATAGTCTTGAAAAGCTTTTATTAATTTGAAATATGTTCATAATTTAAAGGTGTAATGTGTTTACATATTTTGTAATCCTTTTTCTGTTTAGAGTTAGCCTTTGAAGTTATACATTCAACAATTGGAAATATTTTCATAAGCTAATCGTTTATTACACTTTTTTTTTTACTAATTTCTAAACAATTTACTTTTATTCACTTTTTTGTGGTAGTTGTAAACTAGTCAATTTAAAATATTTCTTTGCTTATGTTGACGTAATTTTATGGAAAACAGGGGGGGGGGTGGGGGGGAGGGGGGGGTCTCTGGAAGTTTGACAAGAGGGGAGGTAAAAATCGTCAAAAATTAGGTGACATAATTAATGGATATGGTGTCGACATTTGGCAGTGGCCGATATGGACAACAAAACCCATGTGGTAAGGAAATAAATGGGCCATATGTCTATGTTAGGGTTTCTCTCCCAGTCACATTTTAGAACATTCAAAATTTTCCCGGAAATTACCTTATCCGAGGTTACCATTTAAATTCAACATTTAACTCATTGTTGGCACAATTAAATTGTTTTTTTTTCACGGTATTTCTTTTTTGTTTGTAGCACTATTGTCATTATCCTAAGCAGAAAGAGCTTGTATCTATTGCTGGTATTTCATTTATATCGATATAATAGCAGGGCTCGATTTACCGCCGGGGATAACCCCGGCACTAAGAGCTATTACCCCCCGGCTCTGCTTTAGCTAATATATCCCTGGCGGGGAAAGACATTTAACCATAGACATTTATCCCCGGCTCTGCAGAATTTCTTGTTAATTGTTATAAGTTTGTGATTTGACGTTATATTTTGGAGGTACATTATTTTTTACCTTTTTCAATGTTTGTATTTTTAAGGAGGGGTAGATCAATTGACGTAATTACTGGGGGAATGGGGGAATCACCGAAAGTTTGAAACTTGTTTACAAGGGGAGAGGGGGCTGCAAGTGCTTAACTTTGTTGACGTAATTAATGAACAACCCCTTACAGCTACCCCTGCCTCCCCTAACACAAGGAACAGTAATAAATTTCATTGAAACAGTATTGCATTTTTACCAAATAAATATATTTCCAATAATGCAATGCACACTGAAAGGTGGTCCCTGGTTTGGAATGGTATTTCATGTTCGTATTAGCCAATACAATTTCAGGAAAACCTTTTCTTTCTAATTTTAAACTGTTTTTAGAATGAAATTCTTAGTTAAACATTTGCTAGTAACAAGAAAAAACACCGTTCTGGTTGGTGAGTTGAAAAGGAAAATGTCCATTTTAGTTATTATAAAATGATAATTTTTCAGTGATGCGACAATTGTTGTCAATAATAAAATAGTTTCTAACTACACCTAGAGTAAAAATTGATGTTTCGACAACCTCCCTCACATTCATAAAAAAAAAAACAACCTGTATCAACACTTTTTTTTACCCTAAATCTGGCTTGAGTTATCAGGTGGTTATTTGGTGGTTTGCCAAAAAATTACCTCGATTTCCCCCAATTCCAATTACTGAATTAGGACAGCCAGGCTGATTATTCACTATGTTCAGGTAAGCTCTAAAAACATTTGGCCTATGACTGAAATCCTCGAAGGTAGGTTCAATAAAGACAAATGTACAGCTGATGTGAAACCAAGGAGGCATTGATTACAGCTGATTAGAATACAATCACTACAAATTAAATGATTTAGAATAGGATCATTACAAACTAAATGAATTCAAACACACTTGTTACAAAATAAATAGGGAAGACTGCTGAGATATAAATCAAAATGTGTTTAATGAATTTTTGATAAGAACTAATTTATCCAATTAATAAGCACTGCTTTCTGTACAACTGTTTTGATATGTGCTGCAATACAATTACAAAATATAAAATAAAAAGAATTTTTGAAGAAATGATTTCATAATATTTATGTAAGTAAAAAAAAACAATACAGTATTTCTTGAAAAAATTATGTATATCCGGTTTTTAAGAAGTTACCCTGACATTATACAGAACGAACATGTTTTTTTAAAGCTAATAAATGACTAGGTTTAAAAAAGTAACATAAATGCACAATAAATTATGTAAACTGTAGAAGGATGATGAAAGAGAAAAGTGAATGAAATATTCCGATACTTAATTACTTACAAAATAAATTGAGGTATCGTAAAAAAAAAAATATAAAAAAATTGAAATAATTCAAATTTGGATAGGTTGTATTAAATTATGTTTTTGAACATAAGATTGACAAGATGAAATAAAAACAATAAACACTCTTAAATATTTTGTAGTGACTAGTTTTTGAATGGACAAAAATGGAAACTGATCCCAAGCACTGATGAATCATCTCATCATTCAAATAATCTTATGAAAAGGAATTATTACAGTAAAAAGAATAATAATTATACACATCTATTATCTCTTACAACATTTTATGTCACCAACCACAGCCAATATCTGTTGAGATATAGATCCATACAAGCAAAAAAAAAAAATAGACTACGTAAACAAACTGGCTGAATGAAGACTGAAAAATGGTGAAGTCTAACGATTAAATGTGTTAAAAGGATTAGTGATTTCTGTAATAATCATCTGACAAAAATTTGTGTTTTTTAAATCAAAAACCATTTTGTCAATAACCCTAATCTACTTTAAGAAGTTATTAATCAATGAACTACATTTTTAAACAGAAAATTAATATCCTTTATGTCTATCTTTTTCATCATTAAGCATTTATATATGAAACTAAATATAAATGATTATAATATGTAGTAATCACAGATACTTCAGAAAGTGCATTGAAATAATTTTTTTAACAGTTTGCTTGTACGTACAGCGCACTTGCTTTTCAACAATAGTTTTTATACTCTACAGAGTAATGAGATTAAAAATTTTCTAATAGTAAATTGTCTTTGACATTAATGTTGTCAGTAAATAAAATTAATATCCAAAAAAAAAAAAGATCTTCAAGTTGAATATCAGTAATCAGTGTAAAGAACTGAATAAAAAATGTGTGGCCTACATCTTTGAGAATTACATTTAATAAGTGTATACAAAATATAACCCGAGATATGCAGAATATATGTTTTAATGAGGATGGAATGTTTTAAATACTGAATGAAAAATAATGTACAATATTACGGAGTTGGAAAATAAAGTTAATTACGTGTAATTACTATTTTAAAAAATTTGCGAAGAGAAATACACTGTATTATTTTGTCTTAAAATTGAAGAAAAATGAAAATAAGTTTTTTTAGTGAGAAAATAATGATGTAAAAATGACATTTTTCAGTATTCAAGTAGCATTTCATCACAGACTTTTATAAATAAATAATGTACATGTATTTCTTTTGAGACAGGATGAAATACTAAACAGATCTTAAAAATAATAATTTTAAGCTGCAAAATTTTAAACGGAATTACACATAAAAATTTCATAAAAGCTTAAGCGACAATCAAGTTACCTAACAACAGTCATTAATGGTTTTAGAAACATAAATATTTTTCTATAATCTGTATTTTGCTGTATTCATTTACAGAGTTTCAATTGTCTCTTGAACACTTTCAGTCTGTTCACTAGTTAACAGTGTCCCATAGGGTAATTTTTCTTTAGTATTATTGTATCTAACATTGACACCAGATGAAGCTGAATCCGGCTTGCAACTTTTATTTCTGCCCAAAGCTTCTAAGCTAAACACATCTAAATAGTATGTAGCACCATTGTAAATAGCTATCAGTATAGAGATTGTGACCACTATGCAATGAGGTATAAAAAAGTTGTACCAAACTGGGTTGAATAGCAACATAATTAAAACAAGAGACAATCCCCAAGCAACGTATAAGTGGACACGAAATCTGTGGAAAGCATAAAAAAAATATTAATGGCTTCAAAAGTTCATTGTAAAATTTGCAATTTAATTTTTAAAATCCTTTACCAGGTCTAGGATTAAAGACTTTTTTTTTTATGTAACATTTACAACACAAACATGTACATCAATGTAATTAAAAGAAAAATTGTATTATATACAAAGAGACATTCTACATTTTCTGTAAAGTGAAAGCGTTTAACATGATGAGATATTTCCTCTAAAATAAGCCTAGATTTTTTTTAGTAATATTTTAGAGTGATAGTAAAAGAAGTTACAAAATACAAACAAATACTGGCAAATCTCTAATTAACAAAAGTCTGAACAAAACAGTATAAACTACCTGCTACAATATGTTTTCTAATATGTTAACCTATTGCAGAATAGTTTTTTAACAAATTTTGATAATTGTTTTGAAACCCAATTTTTTTTCATTTTGTCGTACTTTTTTAAGTAAAATAAATTATATAATTATACCAAAATTTTAACAGCAAGAAATTTCTAGCAAATAGATATTTTCGGCAAAAGGGTAACTTTAAAAAAAAAAAAATAACATACCTAGGTCCAAAAATGTTACACATACGAAATATAAATGAAGATTCCTTGGCAGTTAGGTAACGATACATAGTTAAGTATTCTTCATTAGGTTTGAGGATACAGTTAACTAAAACTATATAAAGCACCTGTGGAATAATCTTTGAGTATAATTAAATCAATAAAAAAACTTCAAGTATTTTTTTCCCCTGAACTATGTCATTTTACAGAATATTGTTCAATTACGAAGCAAGAATTTGAAAAAATAAATCAAATCTAATTCACAGTGGCTCCGTATACGACCAACCGTACTACGTATTTTTTTTTTTCGGGACACGACCAGCAAACTTTGATGACGTCAGTAAACAGAATGAATGAGAACTCTTATTTACTGCAGACTTTGATGACGTCATTTGCTGTTAATAATCGGAGATATTTTTATATTTGGCATTAATTTTTTTCGGGTCTGTCCAAGCCTAACAAAGTCATTTGCTGTTAATAATCGGAGATATTTTTATAATATTTTTTTTAAAAATAAATACGGCTTTGAATTATATATTTTAGTTGTCAGGATATATGTCTAAGACTAAGAGTAAAGATGTGTGTATGCACGGCAGTTATTCTTTATCACTTTTTTTCTGCCCAAGCCTAATAAAGTCGGACGAATAAAACAAAATTATGCGCTAAATTATTATCTATCGCACCCCCCCCAGGAAGCTAACACTCGTTAATTCGTCTCCGTCAATATTTGGTTCAATTCTCGGATATAAATGCTTCCCCACCCCCTCTATTTTCATTTCTTAACCTTATTATTATTTAGTAAATTTGAAATATGTAGGCTACTCTGAATTTTTTAAAGTGTGATGCAAAAATGATGGTAAGGAAAGGTTAGGTAATATTTAGGACCAGCTGTACCCTGCAAAGCCTTTGCAGGAAGATAGACTATTGTAAAGCCATTTCCGAACCTAGGATTTGGGGGCCTTGCATTTTGATATTCGATACCATGACATGAGATTATGTACTTAATATTTAATGTAAAAAATAATTTTGAGGGCTCCCCTCAAGCTGGATTTCGATTTTAGACACCCCCCCTCCTTGTTTCAATTTTTAAAAAATGTCAAAGAGATCTAATTAGTTACTTTTCATTAAAACAACTAAAATGAAAAAAAAACCACAATAAAAAGTAATGTTTCTGAGAGGAATCGAACCTGGATATAGTTAGCATAAAAGTGAGCCTCGTCCAAATGGCTTAACCATTGTGCCAGCACGACACACACTCAAAGTTACAATTTTAATGTATAATTAGAAAAAATTGCTCGTTCCCGCGAAAAGAAAATAACTTTAAATCATAAGAGTTCATTCTGTTTACTGACGTCATCAACGTTTGCTGGTCGTGTCCCGAAAAAAAAAAATGTAGTACGATTGGCTGTATACGGAGCCACTGCGAATCTAATTATAATAAAGCAAAAAACAGAAAAGAGACATCTTTACCTGGTGAGCTAATACAAACATGAATGGGATGAAAACAAGCCAGAAAAATGAATATCCTACTTCATATTGTGGAAAAGGTTTATACCAATGTTCTGAAGTGTCTTCTGGATACCATCTGATTCTGAATAAAAAAAAGAAAAGTGATGAAAAAGCTTCAATAGCTTAGGTAACTCAGTCATTTTTAGTAAAAAAATATGGTTAGAAATAAACGAATTTTAAAAACAATATTTTATATTCACTCAGCTCTGATTATTTAAGATGACTGAATCTAATGACCGGAAATATGCATAAATAGTTGGACTTACACAAATGATAAAAGGGTTGGCAATAAATGAATGTACAATGAAGTGACTTTGTCCAAACTGTGAAAGACAAGGGAGTTTCTAAACACAAGAAGAGCCCAAATTAAAGGTCCATTAGCTACAGCATAACCAACAACAAACATAATTTCATGTTGTGGAGCAAGCCTGTGAATATTTTAAAGCAAAGTGAGCTTACTAAAACATAACATATCTGCACATGATTTTTTAAATAAATATGCTTAAGTACAAATTAAGTAAATACTGTAAGTTCTGTATTAGTATGTCATTATGTATAATTAAATGATGGTATAAAAATTTTTACAAAGAGAAAGTATAACAATTTAAGGCAATATATGTTTTAATTTAAATGATCCTTAACCAAGTTCCCTAAAAAAAATGACAACTTCTTCTTGTTAAATAATTCCACTATACTGTTTTTTAAAGAAAAATAAAAGCACCTGATTTTTATTTAACACAAATTTAAATAAATAGATTTCTTCTAATAGATAAAAAAGCTTTAATTATATGAAAGAAATGATTATAATGTATATTTATAATGAAGATAAAAAGAAAGAAGTAATCACTATTTAAAACATATATATTTTTCACAAAAATGGATAGCACATGTAAATATCAACCTATTTATCTTCATTAAAATGGAAAAGAACGTTAGTAAATTTATAGGATATACCATTTTATGGCGCTAATCAATATTTGTTTACAACGAATGAATCTATTTGGGAGAAAGTGCTTTAGGGTGTATTGAGGAAATTTATGGTTAAAATTGACATTTAGTCATCAGCACTTATATTAAAAGGTGGGACGGGTGGCCGAGTGGTGTAGATACTCGACTGTCAACCTGAGAGTCCTGGGTTCGATCCTCGGTGAAAACCCTGTGGAATTTTTCCCGGTGAAATGTATTTCAAAGTCGTCCCTCAAGTCCACCTGACTTTAAGTCGGGGAAGTAAAGGCGGCTGGGCGTTGTGCTAACCACACAACCCCTTCATATGCCGAGGTTATAGAAACAGATGAATTCTACACTTCATCTGCGCCGACGGCCTGTTAGGGTTAAGGGAACTTTACTTTTTTTACTTATACTAAAAAGGGACACAAAAATGCAAAAAAAAAATTTTTCTATAACTAATTTTTATATCTCTGAACACTGCTAGAAAAATGTAAAAAAAAACTTACCATAGATAAATGTACCAGTAGGTATTGGCGAAATAACAAAAATCCAATAAAAAATATTGGTATTTCATTTGCCTGAAAAGAAATAGCATAACATAATAAATGCCTTTAAATCATTTTACTAAGTTATTTCAATATTAGACTAAGCTAAGACTTGAACATTAAGTTGGGTTAAAAGCTTACCAGTACATAATGAGCCGCATAATTAGTAGGATGGGAGTTGTTATGGTATAAAAATAAGGTAAAATCCATTTAACTGACAGAACAAAGTGAGAAATAGCCACAATTGCAACTACAGTTAGAACATACACCAATTTACTCTGCAGTCGATGATTTCTTAAAACCTGTGAAAAATCAGAAAATTTTCACTGAACAAAATGTATGCTATAATTAATGACACTAATACATCAGTTTTCATTGGCTTTGGCAATTTTCAATTGAAGTTTTTTTGATCATTTTTTAGGAAAAATTATTGTTTTCAAAGATTACACATATTTTTCTGCATTGCAAATTTTATTGAAAAGGGCCATCTATAAATTCTAGCACTCAAAAGTTGTTTGTCATTGTGTAATTACAATAAAACACAATAAACCATTGTTTCATCATTTCACTTTGATTATGCTTTTATTTTTTTATTGGTACTACTAGTAAAATTTTATGCAAATAGTATGTTTACTGCATACATTTTATCTGATGTAATGTGTCTATTTTCCTTGCTAATAAGTTAAGGAACTGAACACTAGATGTTATCTGGATACCTTAGGTTATTTAGAAGAAAAAATAATATTTGCACCTCTCCCCCCCCTCCCCCCTATGCATAGAATAGAAAAAAGAATGTAAAAGGTTCATTATTCTTTATTTTAGTCTTTTATATTTTATATATACATACTAGCAGTATACTCTGCGTTGCTGTGACACTTTAAAGAACTCTTATGCATATACCTGACACAATTGGAAGAATGTAGATCGAGCTACTCTGGAAGCTCCTTAATGCTAATTAACGTGATTAAAGAAATCATATGGGGGAATGTCCTGCAGAGTTAACCACAGAGGACAGATCACAGAAAGCTTCCAAGCGAACTGGAGTCTGACAAAGACGCTTGCTTTCATCATTCTGTTCCAACTTGCTATAGACTGATTATGAAGAAATCCACCAAGGGAAAGAAGGAATAGAATCCAAAGTACTTAGCTATAAGCTGGACGATCTGGACATTGAGGACGACATAATTCACCTTTCACATAACCATCAAAAGATGCAAGAGAAAGCAAATTAAGTGGCAGTCACAGCAATAAGGGTTGGACTTAGTATACATTATGACAAAAGCAAGATCCTGCAAATTAACTCAACCAGAATGAATGCTGTCACCTTAAATGAAAGTCAGCTAAAAGAAGAAGTGCAGCCCTTTATCTAGATGAGTAGCATCATAGATCACCAGGGCAGCCCAATGCAGATGTCAAGGCAAGGACCGGTAAAAGCCTTAATGCAGCTCAAGAACATGTGGAATTCCAGAGAGTTGTCTTTGAACACTAAGTCCTATTGTATGGAGCTGAGGATGACAAAGACCACCACTAGGAAAGTCCAGATGTTCACTAATGACTGCCTTAGAAGAAATCTTGGAATACGATGGCCTGACACCTTCAGCAATGCAAGCCTTTTAGAAAGGACCGGTAAAGTTCCAATGGTTGAGAGGATCAGGATGAGGCGATGGGGTTGGATAGGTAACACTTTAAGCAAATCAGAGAGTAATATCACAAGGCAAGCGCTGAGATGGAATAGAAGTTGCTGGTGTACTGTTATTAGTGGCCTATACTTTCAAAGTGGTGGACATAAATAATACAATGAAGATGGCTAACAAAATATCTGAGAATGTCATTTGATTAATAATTGCATTTAATTATGTAAAATATGCACCTACTATTTCTCTTACAAAGAAATGGTCTATTTTTAGTATTATGATTTATTCAAGTAATAAAATAATTTTTTATGTGTAACATCCATCCATACATTAGCATTTATAAATAGAGAGATTATATGCATGGATTACTGGATGGATTATTTATTCTTCTGAAGAAAAAAAAATAGAACTTATAAAAAATTAAAAATGTTAAGTCATATAGAGTGCAGTAGAAAAACCAAAATATAAAAGCATATTAAGTAATAGTTTAGACCAGGGTTTCAAAAAAGTCATCAAGCTAGGTCCTTTTTCATAGTTGAAAGAAAATATTTTTGTTTCTTTTGTCATGTATGTTAAGAAGAGAAAAAAATTCAAGTCTAAAACAAAAAGGTGCAGAGCTAGCTAATATTTTATTTTTTACTGATATTATTGGTTCCTGATTTAAATTTAGGTTAAATTAATGCTGCTCAATTAAAACATTTTTTAAAAATTCATTAGATTTGACAATGGTTTACACTGTTAACAATACTCATTCCACAATCACAAAATATTTTATAATTTTTAGGGAATTTTACTAACTTTAAAAAATGCTTTAACATCTGGTTCTTCTCTACTAGATGGTTCAACTGTAATTTCTGCAACAGTGTCACATACTTGTTTCAGAGATGACCGCTGCCATGGGGTTACTCTGTAACAGACAAAATGTATTATTTACAAGTATAAGCATCATCTTTGAAAAGCAAGAAATATCTAACTTGATACTGTCTCTTTCTGACCAAGTACCCCCCTCCTAAAAGATATATTCATAAGCTGCTATTCATTTATTTCTCCAATAAAATAAAAAAATTAAAATGTTCCCTTCAATATCGTGTAATTCAAATTTTCATAGTGAAACATTATAACTACTATTAGATGCTCTGAAAACATAATTTTGTCAGAGATTTTTTTTCCTTTCGAGATCTATAAGATAAAAAATGAAATCAGATTATGCTGTAATACAAACTTACTTCATGGCATCATTAATTATTTCATGTGTATTTTCATCAGGACCGCTGACAGCGTTTTCTTTCTTCATCTGCTGGAAGCCATCTCCTTGTCCACTATAATCTTAGTATGATAAAAGTATAATTTTCACCGCAGTGTAAATTTGTATTATTAAATATTAAATATTTTAGACTTGTTCATGCTACTTATTTATAACATTCAGTTAATGTGACTGTTGAGCACTGCTGTTTATAGAATATTTGACCTGAACATTTTAGCAAAAAAAAAAAATGTATGACTAGAAAAATTGTATTAATCTGATAAAGCATGATATATATTTACAGCATTTTTTTTAAATATTCAAAATTAATATGTATAACCTAATTCAATCATCTCCCATGAGAATTGAGATAAATAGTATTTTTTTAAATTACAGAAACAAAATTAAAACTTACTGTTTCTAGTAGAATTTGTGGATAAATTAGTGTTTTCTGCATCAAGTGCTCTTTCAGGTGTGACTGAAGCCTATATGAAATGAAAATAATTTGTTTTACAGTGATAAATAATTAAATAAACATAGTGATTAATTTTCATGTGGGCCATATTTAACTATATGCCAGCAAGTAATAATCTCCAAACCAATACTTATTAAGTACTTGCATCAAAGTAAATCTGCAGACTACTAAAAACTAAAATTTACTACTTTTCTGTGTATTCCTTTCATGGATGTTCATATCAGCATGAATATTTTTTTAAAAAGTGAAAATAAAGATAATATTTTCTGCATATTGAAGAATCAACTGTTTAATTGTATGCATATCAAACATGCTATTTCTGTCTCATGACATCATTTATAGACATGATGGCACATTAACTAACATTTATGAAACAAAAGGAAATGCCATCAGTACAAGTTCTCTTTGTCATATGAATTTGATTCTTAAGAAATGTGTTTTACCTTGAGTAATGACATCCTCACTGTGCATTACCATTCAAATGTATATCATAATTATAATATGTAGTATTTTGTTCCATGAAATCATTTATATATATGAATGATGGTATCTATTTCAAGCCATTCGACATAATAATATATATTTTCATAATTGTGAAATGTGTGATGTTAACTGTCTGCTTTATTGTGCACTAACATCATTACATTTGCTAGATTAGTATGACATCAAAACATTAATTGACATAATTACACACACACACACATATATAGGGGCTGTCCATTAATTACGTCAACAAAATAGGGGGGAGGGGGGGTCAGAAAATTTTTGACAATTGTTGACAAGGGGGAGGGGGGGAGGTCAAGAAAAGTTGACGTCAACAATGTTACTTTTTTAAATTGAATATAATTACTTAATGAATAGGAAAATTAAGCAGCGTTTGTAGTCCTGTGTGACACACTCGCTTAACATTCAGTATTTTAATTAAACTAACTATATTCCTACTCATTTTGCCACATAAACATTTTGGAAGCCACCTTTTTTTTGGGGGGGGGGGGGTAATCAAATGTTGACGTAATTTTATAGGGGGGGGTGTCTCTGGAAGTTTGACAAGTTGTTGACAATGGGGAGGGGGAGGTAAAAATCGCCAAATATTTGTTGACATAAATAATGGACAGCCTCATATATATATTTGAGGTAATTTGACATGAATTAATAACAGTGCACAGTGATGGAATCCTACATCATGTCACTATGTCTATGTGACTGTCTATGAAGGCCATCTGCTATCCTAACAGTAACAGTGAAATGTGAGTTACCTGTGCACATGACTATATTTTCTGTCAATAGAAGAGTGCATGATATATGCCGTTCAAACCAATATTTAAATTAAATAAAACTGAAAAAAAAAGTCCTCGTGTAGAAATGAGACACAAAGTAAAATTATTTGACATGATGTAAAAAATTGACAAATTGTCACAAATCATGGTATAGAAAATTTGTAGCTATCTATTTCAAGTATTTTAGTATTATAAAATACTATGACTGTGAAAAAAGACAATTTTAACACGCATCAATTTTTTTTATTCATAATTATTAATATAGTAACAAATACACAAACATTCACAATTAACTGAGTTCAGTAAGCCAGTAAAGTAAAGGATGAGAACTAGTGTCTAGTGAACTAGCAACGAATATCAAATATATTAACCTTTAATGTTATCTAAAGTAGAAAGTACAATGCATTGTTACCATCACAGTTGGGAGGGAACGTCATGAAAAACAAGCAGTTTCTAATCCTCGACATTAATGGAGTTAAGAGTTTTGAAACTGCTATCAATAGTTTCTTTTGAGTACGTCTTAGGAAAAAAAATCAATGATCCAAATCTTTTATTATTTTAAAATACAGACCAAATATACTACGATTCCGGTTCCGGATAAAGCATAATATAGTTGCAATATAAAAACGTTTGTCACTGCCAATCCTAAGACGAGGTGGCCGAGTGGTTAAGGCGATGGACTGCTAATCCATTGGGGTCTCCCCGCGTGGGTTCGAATCCCATCCTCGTCGAAGGAAATTTTTTTTTAACAACGAATACCCAAAAGAGACAAAATCGTTATTTTTAGCCAAGTATGTAGTTATATACTCACGCTTTTAATTTTTATAATGATAATTTATGAAAATATTTATATATTGTAATGATTTTTTTGTACTTTTTAGTTCATTATAAATTTTTTAAGAAAATTACTTTCAAAAAATATAATAAATTGTGGGCCTATTTAGATGTTCTCTCTCTCTCTCTCTCTCTCTCTCTCTCTCTCTCTCTCTCTCTCTCTCTCTCTCTCTCTCTCTCTCTCTCCACACATACACACACACGCACACACAAATATATAGGCATATATATATATATATATATATATATATATATATATATATATATATATATATATATTCATACAGTGCTTTTTTTTTTGTAAAAAAAAAATAGGTGCCGGTACTCATAGTGAGGGATTGCCTAACTTTTAACTACCAGTTCGCACCTCGATGCAAGTTAAATCACAACTGCAAAGATACTATTTTAAAATAATTCAATTTTAACAAATTAATAATGAAATTAATTAATAATAAACGTTATAATACAAGAAAAGTAATAATTTTTTCCTCACATTGAAAAAGGTGACGGTACGCCGTACCGGCGCGTACCGGCACAAAAAAGCACTAATTAGATAGATAGATAGATAGATAGATAGATAGATAGATAGATAGATAGATAGATAGATAGATAGATAGATAGATAGATAGATAGATAGATAATGTAGTATAAAAATACTTTTTTAGTTTTAAAACAATCCAAATTTCACATGCAGCCTAATTTTGGCCAGTTTATATAGGACAAAAAAAAAGCTTCACTATTTGGAACACTCATGCACAGGTGCTGTATTTCCATGTTGTTTTTTATGACTTGATAAGGCCAATTTTGTCCCATTATAAAATTTTGTGTGCCGAATGCGATACTTTTTTTTACTAAATTAAAACTAATTCGTTAAATATTTAAGGAAAGACAAAACCAGCCACCCAAAGCAAGTGAAACTTGTTAAAAGCTTATAATTATTATAAATTCTTACAAGTTATCAAAATAATATACAATGTACTTATTAACGTAATTCTTTTTTCTCGATTTTCGCCTACGGTCACGTTTGATCGCACTTCACACACCTTACACAATTAAGTAATTATACAATTAAGTAATGCTTACACCTCCTCAGGCCCGTAGAGTGCGGTAGGGGGCAGCCCCATAGCCAAGGGAGGGGGGGGGCACTGGGGGCCGTGCCCCCCGCTAGGTATGGAGTGCCCCTCCCCCGCTTAAAAAAGAAGAAAAGAGGAAAAAACAAAGAAAAAGTAAAGGTGTCCCCTTGGTGGGTATTGGTGCCCCCTGCTTACTTTGACCTAGCTACGGACCTGGTAGGGGCTGGGGCCGGGCCCCTGGTTTTTGTCTGGCCCCCCTATGCTTGTTTGCTCTACTCAAAACATTTATTTCCAGCCCCCCTTCCTGCTATAGACCTGGCCCCTGCTGTAGAATGCCAGGCCCCTGCTGTAGAATGCCAGGCCCCTGATGTGGAATTTTCACGCTACTGGGCTGAACCTCCTTAGCACAATAGTTAAAGACAATACGAAAATGACTTTCCTGTGGATTCCCCCAAAGTCAGAGAAAGGTTGGCCGCCCAAAGATTACATGGAGAAGATCTAGCGAACAAGAGATAAAAGTTGCAATCTAACATGGGAGGGAGCTGAAAAATGCCTCCCAAAACACTCTCGCTGGAGAGTGATTGCAGGGGCCCTTTGATCCGCGAGAAGTTCACGGAAATATGTCACACCAGTTACTCAATTAATATAATAGTTGTCATTTTATGCGAGTCTGGATCCACTGTGAATGTTGTTCCTTCTTCACAGCTCACCTGCATAGAAGAGAAAAGCTGAAAATCGACACATTTATATTCTTGATAAAGCAAGTAGGTAGGCCTATATGCTTGTAACAATTTTCGGCTATTATTTTTTTAAATTACAGCCCAGTACTTATTCGCGTCTGGTAGTGTAACGATGGCCGTTTTATTAAGGGTTTGTAAGTGTCGAAAGAGCTTTCTTTTATCACGCGACATCTAAATGCACCACGCAATGTATCCTCTACTTTTCTGAAGGCTTTGGCACTAGATATTGGATGTTCGCAGCTTTGTTTAATAGGCCTACTAAGCAAAACATTTGTGCAGTCTATTTACAACTTTGAATGTATGTGCACAGGCACATGCATTCAGCTTAGAGGAAACACTGGTGACTGTTACCAGGTAGAAGAATCGTTGTAAACATTTGATTGGATGATGAGTATATCTAATTTGTTAACCTTGAGCTAGTAGTCTACTTTTGGTTTTTAAGAGTGTTGACAGATCACGTGACACCATCCCCTAGTGCTCTATACTCTGGGCTACTTTCAATCATTCATTATGCAAGTTGTATAAGGTTTGTTTGTTTTTTAATACCGGGGATAAGTTCCACAAAAATTTCTCGTACAAAAATATAATCACATAATTAAGTCTTTATATACATTTTTTAAAAAAAGGGATATGTGCCAACATTTTCTAAAATCGCAAAACTTTAAGTAAAAAAAAAAAGTGAAAGCAAAAAAAAAAACATTTGCGCACAAAAAAGTTTTGAGTAAAATACTTCAAAATTCCGCCAAATTTATATACAAGATTAAACCTTTTCTGCATTCAATGATAGGTTTTCCTGAATTAAAAAACCAGTTTCATGAATTTTAGTTTGAGTCAAGGCCGTAGCCAGGATTTTGTTTTGTGTTTGTGGGGGGGGGGGGGGGGGCGGCTGTGCGGAGAGTTTATATAAGAAAAAATTGGAACACAGTGATAAAGAACTATATTGTATAATAATATTTGATTTTTAGAATTTATTTTGGGGGGAGGGGGGGGAGGGGGGGCTTGGTTTGAGTTAGTTCCTCTATACAAGTCGATAGGACCAGATTTTCCAATAGCGCTTCATTTATTTTTATGGCTCTCATTGTGAATTTGCCCAATTAAACACGTTTTCCAATTGCAGTCGACCTTTACCTGTTTTCTAATCGCTCTAATTTTGCAAATTTGATTGCCCAGTGAAATCGCTTGTCTTTTATACTTTTTTTTTTTGAGACAAATGAAATCATAAAAAAATAAAATAAAAATCATCGCACCATTTTACAACGTTTTTCTTAACTTCACTTCTTGTCTGTTTGATTGATTGATTGTTTGTGTGTTTGTCCGCGGTATTGGCAATCCTTAAGCCCTAACAGACCATCTCAAATAGCCAGGGTCAAAATGTCTGGTAATCAGTTTAACTGTGCACGTTGAATTAGTCATGTCACAGCTTCCATCAGACCAATGTAACAATTTTTGCACTAAAATTTAAACAATAAAAATCTTGTATAGAAGAAATCAGAAAATTAGTCCATGAATTATTATTATTATTTTTTGTTTTGTTTAAATGTGTTTTTTATTAACCTACATTTCCATATTTAAATAATGGATAAAAGTACATAATCAGGTCTCCACAGAAATGACTTTTCAATTCAATAATTCAATTGTTTTTCTTTTAGCACAACTAGTTATCGCATACAGAAAACATTAATAATAAAATAAGTTGACTTAATCATACTTAATATAAAATTTTAACTCAGAACTAGCTTTTCTTAGGTCTTTATTTGTTTTTGGACAAAGTTCGTTGTTTTTCTGCAAATTCTACTATTTTCTCATTAGTTGATAGTCCTTTGCGTTTGCGGACTTGATTCATATAAATTCTTGCTCTGTTTTCAGCATCAGCCTTTTCACCAAAATGCATATATTCTTCTTCTGTAGTTGGTACCCAAAACGGATCCACTGGAATCACCTGTGAATGTATTTGTTTAAATGTTTAAAAAAAAGTTAATTTGTGAAAAAAGATAAAATTCTGCCAATTAAGAAGAGAAAAGTAAACTCACTTCCCAGTGTGAAAATTTCAACTGTGGCGAAGCAAGACCACTAGTTTTTTTGCGCATGTCCTCTGCGAAACCAAAGCTCTCAACAACTGGAAGAACTGCCTTAATATGAAATATAGCTGTGCCTTCCATCAAGTCATCAGACAAAACCTTACCATATCTCTTGGCCAGAACACCATGAAGTTTTCCTAAAAAAAACAACAACAAAAAAACACCATTTTTACACCAATTTGTTAAATAATTATAACACATTAACTTTTTCCTAATGATCAACCTTTCCACGTTGGCTGATAAAGAGTCATGTTTTGTCAACTGGCCTTGCTAAAAGGTTGGTAGAATAGATATAATGTAAATATTTCTGCCTAAATATTGCCTTATGAAGCGAAAGACTTTAAACTTTCAAGGTCTTTAAAAAGATAAGCTGTTGTGAAATCATTTACTCTTAAAACTTTGAAGATTACTTTTAAATAAACTAATTCAAGAATACTTTAAAAAGAATTCAACAAATATTCAAATGATAATAAAAGTCCAAAACAAGGTGTTAAAGATAATATTTACATTTCAAGAACAATTTTTCAAATAATTACCTAAAACATCTATGTTAGCTTGAATTTCACAGCTATACATGGCTGCCATTAATCTCTGAGGCTGTGTTTGGAAAGCTCTGCGACAACCCTCTTTGACAGTGGAGATTAACTGGCCTGACAATGGCCCATATAAACTATTTTGTAGATTAACTGTCTCAAAACCTGGAAATGCTGCTAATGGTTTTGATGAATCCTCTAATTTATTTTCTAAATGTTCACTATCTAATAATTTTCTATCAGGGTTAACTTTATATGCTGATTTGGTTTTTTCACCAAACCACCAGTCTTCAACTATAATACACACTCCATGCATGGGCTCTTCGCACAATGGCCCTGCTAAAGTTGCTGTTTGAAAACCTGTTATAACACTGTTATCAAGCTCAACTAATTTACACAATTCCTGACTATTGGATTCAAGTGGATGCCATACTGAAGGTCTTTTATAATGCTTAACATGATTAAGTAAAATATTAGGACCTAATCGTCTAGGACCAAAACACCAAATACAATTTTCTGCCCCAATCCATTCTGATCCTGCTTTATCAAACTCTTCTTTTAGTTTCTGCTTAATAGCCAGTAAAGTTTCTTTAGCACTATCAGTCATACAAAATGCAGCCTAGGGAATAATAAAATTTGTTTGAAATAAAGATAAAAGAATGCTTAATGTATGGATTCATGCATGATTATTATTTGATTAATATAGTCTATAATTAATTAGCTGATGCCTTTTTTATGCATAAATATTTTAAATCAAAACAGTAATTATTTTAAAACACAAGTCAATAGCTTAACAAAATGACAAAAATTACATCATTTCCTGTCATGGAATATACTATCCATAAACATATTGAATGAGCATACTGAAAATAAAAAATGGATGTTTCAAGGTAGTCCAAAGCAAGCAACAAATTTACCTCTATGTTGGACATATTGTATGATGTCAGGGAATCCAAGGACTTTAAACTTTCCTGATTTTGATGCAGAATATCAGCAACTTCACCTGGCAGTGAAGCTGCTCGTAACAGTAAATGGCACTGCCTGTCTATGGTTGATGCCTAAGAAAATATTAAAACTAATTTTAAAACATGATAAATAAGAGGAAAGCGTGTACATGAATTTCACCAACATATACAGTATTGCTATATAGTAACACAACTATGCCTTTTGATATACATGTATTACTTCTAAAAGCATTATATTTTATAGCCTTAACGCTCTCTTTAAAAATAATAGTACAGTAATATAAATATGCAAATTTCATAATTCTAATATTTTTTTTTAAGTTACATCATTTTCTTTTATCCAAATTGCACAAAAAAGACTGTGCTCTTTAAACACTTAGATTGTTAAATTATTTAAAGTGATATTATCACTAGAGATTTTACTAATAAAAGTAGAACTGAATACAAGCATAACATGGGGGCGGATGACCGTGCGGTAAAGTACTTGACTGTCAACCAGTGGGTCCCTGGTTCAATTTTCGGTGAGAACCCATGTTATTTAATGTCATGGTTTAAGTCTCCGTTATATCATCTGTGGTGCCTCCATGGTCAATGCACTATCGACTATGGTGGGGATGAAAGAAGGGCTCTGTAAAAACTGTCCCGTTTGAGTTTATAGGATCTAAGAGATTTCATCTCATCCTTACAGGGACCACACACAAAGACATAACATAAAATATAAAAAAATAATACTAAAAAAATAAAAAAGAAAGACAGCTAATATTATTGTTCTATAATTATTAAGGAGTTCATAAACACAGTGTTTGTCAATTTTACAAAAACGCAAGTGAGCTTGAAGTAATTTTTTAGACGAGTTGAAAACTAGCATGGCTAAACAACAAAACGTTGCACTAACTAGAATAAGGCCATCTTTGTCTTCTTCATTTACTTGATCTTGTATACTTTCATTCACCATGTCTACTTTTGGGGGAAGAATGACTGTTTCTCGAAAAGGAACAATTGGTTTAGAAACATTAACTTCTATTTTGCCATACCTGTGAATGTTAAAAAATGAAAATACATAATTTATTTGTAAAGAAAACAACGGCACAGTAAAAAAAAATCAACACAGAAAAAACAAAAAAAATATGAAAATTCAATAGAAAAAAAAAATTAATACATGTATCACTTATTTAGTAGCGTTATGAGCCTATGGGCAAACTATTTTTCTGGCTACCCTACCACAACCAGTCAAAAGTGAGATATAAATGAAAATGCATTATACCCTGGGCAAGTGCTTTAAAACACACCCCCGATTAAATGAGCACTATTTAGCTACCATTGATCAATACCATAAATAATGATGTTGTCAAAAGGTTAAACTGCATTTAAATTATGCGTTAATTGAAGTATAAAAGTTTCAGACCTCTCTCTGATATCATCTATACACCTTTGCAAGTGAACTTCTCCAGCAGCAATTATAACATGTTCACCTGTCTCTTGAATTCTGACCTCTACACAAGGATCTGCCTGGTTTAGTAACTTTAATCCTAAAACCAGAGCACCCATGTCACCTGGAACAAATAAAGCCTGCGATTAGCAAAATGACAGCAGTCTGTTATTGAGATACCTGTACAATAATTTTACCAGGATACCAGGTATTTAGCAAAAAATTATCTTAAGAAGATTGCTGAACTAATTTGTTTAATATACATGTGCATAGAATTACTTCCCCTAGAACATCTAATAATAAAATCTTTAAATTCTTAAAAACAATTGTTAGATATGAGCTTAGGTTACATACTATAACAAAAGCTAAAACTTACATGCATTAACAGGCTCAACTGCTACTCGAACTATAGGAGATGCATCAAAAAACATGTCTGTAAAAGCAGGGCATGCTACAGTTGAAGAAAGAGTTCCTGACTTAAGGACAGTTGATTCTAAGCCTCCAATGCCCAAAACATTTCCTGCTGATACTTCCTCTAAGGCTTCCAGTTCTCTTCCCATGAGAAGATATAAGTCATTAATTTGTACAGCTGTAATGTGAGGATATTTGCCCTGAAGTTCTGGGTTATTTTGGAATTCTTCAGGCGACAGTGAATAGAGCTGAGAAATTAGTAAGATAAACATGATCAAATCATACATATATATATATATATATATATAATTAAAAGAATAAAATTTTTTTTTAAAATTATAATAGAAAGATTTACCTCTCCCAATGATTTCTCTGGATCATGTTTAGGGCCAAGAAAAAAAACTGTGGATCCTTTCCGAATAGTTCCACTAAATATTCTAGCAATAGCAATGAACATGTAATCATTCTCATTTTCTTCCTTCTCAGCTTTTTTTGTAGACACTTAAAAAAAAAGCAGAAAAAAGCATTATTTTTCTAAAAAAAATAAGGATATTGCTAATTTTGCATATATACAAATTTTTAAGGTATTGCTTGTATAAAAAAATAAAAAATGTTCTCATCTTACAAAGCACACATAAACCCAATTACTAAAAACAAGGGTTAAATGAGTTTAAAGAAATATCTAAAAGAGTAAGGTACTTGTATGAGGTTGTTGATAGCCACATTCCGTATTTTTTAATGGTGAAATATATGTTAAAGATTTTCAACATGGTCAATTTATCCAGATTTAGTAGACTAAAGAAATTAAATAACATAGTTGCAAAAAACTTATCTAGGAGCTGCATTAGGCCACCATTTATCTATAACTATCAGTCTAAAGGTTTCACTCTATAAAAATCATACAGCTTTACTTACCCACTAAATTTGTTAAACAACGTGCTATGGTCTCATCATTAATGTCAACTGGAGATGTTAAATTTTCTTTTTTTTCTTCTTTATCTCCTTGTTGTTTTTTTTGCTGCTTATAAGCAAGACGTTGTCGTGCTTCCTCATGTCTCAAGTGCAGTTCTTCTGCAGTTAAAGGTCTTCACAATAATATGAATACATTAATATTTTGTAAAGTTTTAAAATGAATATTTGGATTTTGAATCTGGTTGGTCATAAATAAGAAAGCCAGTGAGAAATTTTAAAGGAATTACTCTCGTATTTCATTTATGCAAAATTAATATTGAATCTAGTTACATTTTTCACCCCAAAAAACAAATACCTTGCTTTGTTATGAGGAAGACTCTTTTTATCCATAGGAAACATTTTAGATATATAAACTATAACTGGAGCGACCAGTGAAGAATTACAGGCTTCAAAGTCTGGAAAACCAAAGAAAAAAAGAATGAATAGTATCATGCAAACCATTAAATTTTTTTTACAAACTTTAGTGCGCATCAGTCTGATTATATCTGATATTCTTACATACCTTTTTTTAAATTCTGTGTTTCCTTAGGAAGAGAAAAAAATTGTTGACTCTTATTGCACATGAGCTTTTGAATTCTTTCATCAGATATTTGCAATGGTGATGGTAAACATGTTGTCACAACATCTAAAAAAAAGTACCACTCATTTATATGAAAAAAAAAATGCAAGGTAGTTTTATTTACTTTAAACAAAAATCTAATTTAATAATTACCTAGAATAGCATTAGACAATGGCAGCCATTGGCTCATTACAGCTTGTAGTAATACCCTGTCATCTTTATGACGTAGATCTCTAGGGGGTATGCTAAGACCTAATGATTGGATGATTTTTTCAATCATGGAACTGTCTCTTTGAAAAAAGTAAGTATGCAAATTACTTATTTTTGCTTTTTTTCTATTTTGTCAAAAGTTTTATGTATCTGATTGTGATTTACTAATTTACTTATAATTATTACAAAAATTTAAAACATATTTACTTCTTAATAACCACAGCATCATAAGCAGCCCAAATATTGTCTAACACAAATTGAACAAATAAAGGCTTCTTTCCATTCAGCTGTTAAACAAAAGTTATATAAATTTGATGGTTAGATATGTGATTAAAAAATTTTTTTCCAACTAATACTAAAATGTTAGCTAAAGAAATATAATGATAAAAACCTGAGCTCCTTTCATTATACGCTTAGCTTTTATATTGATATAATAATCTCCCCACAGTGTCTTTTGAAGAATCTTTTCTTCAATACCTAATTTGGTGGCATACATTTGGATGAAGTCCTGCATCCTAAGATGGAAAAAAAATATTAACACAATGAACAATTGTTAAAAATGATTCCTGTGAATAATTAAAAATAAAAAAGGGAAAAATTGATTGATAGCTCACGTGAAACCCTGTAGCCATCAATGGCGCTAGTAAAAATAACATTTCCTAAAATCAGGTGAGAATATATATTTTTGTACTCTTCCTCATCTTCAATGACTGTCCAGTCATAGGACTGTAAAATTTAAGGAAGTAAAATTAAGCTGACTTTTAATGATGACTGCTATGATAATTAATATTATAATACATTAATATCATAGACTATTCATAAATGTTAATTAAATATTGATATCTGTGATATCCTTTTAATATTATAGGCTCAACACATGGTTAAGAAAAAAAGAATAAAAAGTGACAATGTTAATAGAAGAATGTTGATAAATAAGTAATAGAAAACATAATTAACAAGGGATTTATGCACAAAAGGCATATGACAGTCTAAACTTAAACAGATGAAGCAAAAAAAGCCAAACAAAAGCATAACTTACATTTATATCTGCACCTTTACTTTCATTTTGACTGTGAGTTTCCTGAAAAAAAAAAAGTTTACATTGCAGTAAAGTATATTTTAGTAATTGAAAGTATGATGTAAAGTATTTGTATAAAAGTAGCTAATTTTTTTTATGTCAAAAAGGAAAAAAAAATACACATATATTAGCAAAATTAATAATATTTCATGCAAAGAATTATAAATTATTAATAGAAAACTACTAACTAAATTATACATAATTTTATAAATAACAATAAAACACAATGCT
This sequence comes from Bulinus truncatus, assembly GCA_021962125.1. NCBI lineage: Eukaryota > Metazoa > Mollusca > Gastropoda > Planorbidae > Bulinus > Bulinus truncatus. The sequence goes on from JAGDYQ010000192.1 coordinate 1,322,238, forward strand.
AAAGAGTTAGGGTCACAAAGAATATTAGAATTAGTAAAAAAAAGGTAACTCTTTATCCAAATGAATACTATGAAATCTAAAGATTTAATTACAAAATTATGTCTAGAAACCATATTAATACTCATTATAAAAACTGTCATAATAAAAGTACAATAATAACTTACTGAGGATAACCTCTCCATGGCATTTGAAGTAGACAGTTGATTAATAAACAGATTCATCTAACAGGAAATTAAAACAATGTTAAATCCAATAAAATGCAATACACGTCATATTGTTATCTATCATTTTTTTAATTTAAATTGATGATTGAAAAGCAAATATTTTTGTATTTTTAAAAAGATAATTAAAAAAGTAATACCTGCTCTAAAATTTGAATTAGATGGTAAAAGGCTTCAGTAGGGTCCATTTGTAGTTGACAGATGAGTCTATCAATTTTATTAAGCACTAGTACAGGTCGTATATTTTCTATCCACGCTTGTCGCAATACTGCTTGAGTCTGTTTTTTTTTTTTAATTTTATAAAGTTAAAATAATATTAAAACATCTAAATTATAAAATTACTTTACCAATAATCTAAAAAAATAAATAATTAAAATGAGTTTACTATTACACATTTTTTTTCATATGCTAAGCACACTGATTCAGATTTAAATGTTATATTTGACTGATCACCATTATTAACAATTTACATGATTAAGAACAGTAACAAAATACTTCTTGCAAGTATAAAAAGTTGGAGCAATCAGTGGCAAAATAAAGTGACAAGAAACTGATATACTGATAACTAATATATTGCAATGTGGCACCTTATATGTGGGTTAATATAAGAGTTAGAATTATTGCTATTGGTGTTACAATAATGATAGATAGAAAAAAAAATCCTATTGCTTTTGTACATGTGCAGATCAATACTAGATGTGCTTTATAGTTGTTTATATACTTCAATTACGCTATTGAATAAACCCAAGTGAGTCACAATTTACTCAAAAAAATTAATGGTAATACAAGTACTTATTAAGAAAATGGTAATTTAAATCAGCTTTTTTGTTGTGGACTGTGACATATTTTTAAACAATAAAATCATAAATTAGGATGTCTTTACTTTGAAGATATTTAAATACATAAATTCAAAATTTGTTTTAAAGAAAATGAGCCTACGCTTTACATGGCATTAAAATGTGTCTACTTTCATTTAATCATCACAATTAAAAAAGCAAACTATGTTGTGTCAGTAAAGGAAAATTACAACAATAATTCCGCAACTAAAAGAGATAACAAATAAAACATTTATTTTGTACAAAATTTTGTAAGAGGACTTGGATGCTGAGCAGAGTACATCTCCTACCAACTGTCAGCCTGAGGGTCCCTAGCTAGATCATGGATGAAAATTAAAGGAATTTTTCAGATACTAGTGAAACTTCCCTATGTCTTTTCTCGTACCTTCATATCCATTACATGGTGTAGATGAAAGAAGGGCACTATAAAAATTGTCCCATTTAGGGGGATGATTTTTTTAGTGGCTGGGGGTTGCTTTGGTAGTGAGCCAGATCTGTATTCTGTAGCCTAATCTACAAGCTATGGATTGTGAGTTCACCTCCTGCCATGTTCAGTCACCTACCTGCACTATTAGATATGGGGGTGAGGATCAATGAAGGGCACTACAAATCCGCCCCATTATAGGCTCTAAGAGATAAACTTAATACAAAAAAATCTCACCCATCATACTTGAACGGGATATAGTAATACTTACATTTTTAAATCATAATAAAAAAAACATTTAATTATATATTTAATTAAAAGCGTTTAATAAACTGCTTAATAATTTCACACAGAGCTGAATATTAAAATCAGTTGCAATAGAATATGCCTTTGTTAAAAAAAACATGAGATAATGGTAAAACTGTCTATAGTAAATATACATTGAAAACAGTAAACTACATAAATCTTTAACAATCATCACCTGGGGACAAACACCTTCAACGACATCGACTACCACTATGGCCCCATCACACAACCGTACAGCTGTAGTAACTTCACTGGAAAAGTCAACATGACCAGGAGAATCGATTAAGTTGATTAGATATTGATTTGAAGTTGGTTCATTTCGTGTTTCTGAAACAAATAAAAACAATTTTTTTTTCAAACCTCATTTTAAAATGTACAAACAAAAAAACAACAGAATTTTAAATTATTTAATCTTAAAGACAAACACAAAATTATAATAAAAAAAAATATATTTAATTGAAGAAGACAATAATAAACACTACATAATTAAGTGTTTTTGTTTTCAATCATTTACTTCTTGATGATTTTTCATAAATGAGAGTGATGGCACTTGATTTCATGGTGATGCCTCTTTCTTGCTCATCAGGTCGACTGTCCATATACCTTATCTGATTTTCAATAAAATTAATATAATATTTTTTAGTCATACAAATAGAGCATTTTAATAAAATAGTGTATTAAACTTATGTAAATATAAAAAAGTAAAATTCTTTTAACCCCAACGGGTCATCCGATATGAAGAATTCATTTGTTTCATAGCATATGAAGGGATTGTGTGGCTAGCACAAGGACTCAACCCCTTTCTCAACTTAAGATGGGGGGACTTGTAGGCTTTCCCAAAGACTTATAAAATTCCATTGTTTCTTACTTAGGATCAAACCTGGGACCTTAAGGTCAACTGTCAAAAGCTCTGCACAGCCCGATCATCCAAAGTATTAGAAATTTCCTTACCTTTCCTGCATTTCTTTTTGAAATTATGCCATTGCTAGCAACTAAAGAATCAGCTATTGTCGTTTTTCCTGAAAAATTATAAATTAGCAAGATAAATATTAGTTATAATCTCAATTTACAATACATCAAAGTGAGTTTGCATTTGTTGTTTTGTCTTTCATTAATACTTTTTTGGTACATGCATCTACAGACACTATAAGAGAACAATACTTACCATGGTCAACATGGGCAAGAATGCATATATTTCTTATCTTTGATGGCTGATTCTGAAGTGTTCTTACTTGTTCTAGAGTTTGCAGCTTCATTGTCTATTATTAATTAGTATCAAACTGAAAGTGTACATATGTGAAAGTGCATAAAAATATGTCATATATGCTGACTTAAGAGACCAGTTATTTTTAAATCTTCCTTTGATTGTGGTAGTAGTTTACTTTACTTTTATTCTAATACTTGTGCAATTTGCTGAATAACCCCTTTTTCATTTCCTTTCCATTCAAAAACATTTTTAACTATAAAAAGATCAAAGTGAATGTAATCAAAACAATTATGATATCATTATATCCTTATGCCAATATCGAATGGTATTACCAACCATATAAAACATTTATTGAAAATTGCTATTATTCAATACTAGCTGTACCTTGTAAATAAGTGTAAAACCTTTGCGTAGAGATAGACCATAGTTCACCGTTAAGTCTGTTTTTTTTTATGTTATGAAGGAAATAGAAAAACTAATAAGTTATTGATTCTTTTCCTTACAACAAACTAAGGGATAAACTATTTTAAAAAAAAGTATCTGTGAGTGGGATTCAAACCCAGGTAGCCAGCACGTTGCGCCATAAATCACATTTACAATGAGACCTTTTTTTATAATTCTATAAAAAAAAATCGCTCGATTATTTGAGACTTACACTTAATGTAAGTCTAAGTAACATGGTCTTACTTTGTAATTTAAAAGGCAAATTAAAGCACTAATAAAATCTAAAAATAAAATAATAATATAGCTGAGAACTTTATTTACATAGAAACTTTGCAGAATTTCTTTTTTTTTTTAAAGTAGATGGACTTTTAAAAAGAATTTGATTAACAAAATTTGTTCAGATGAATGCTGCCATTCTTAATGTCTAATATGCGACCTGTTGTAAAAAAATCAAAATAAATAAAAATAATTTAAATGCTAATCTACTTAATAAAAGGCAAGTGTGTGTTATTTGTTCCACCAATAGTATTTGATAAAGTTATCACGTGACTTGCTTCCGACCTAACCGATCATGTGACTTGTTTTTGACCCGGAAGAGGATAAACACCACGAGATATAGTCGCAAACGTTAATCACTCGCTCACAATTGTTATTTCAAAAATTTTTCTTTAAATATAAAATTCCGCCTGTTGTTCGAGGGGCTTAAAATACTTATTTAATAAAATGGTATTTTAAAGTAAATATTTAATAAAATGGTATTTTAAATTAAATATTGAATACAATCGTATTTTTAAGTAAATATTAAATAAATTGGTATTTTAAAGTAAATATTTAATAAAATGAGGGAACAAAAAACTTTATTTAAACGCTAGTGATTCTATCAGTAAGCAGACTGTTTGTAGTTTGAGTTGCCGTTTATCACTCACTCACTATTGTTTTGTGGTTGTTGACAGCTGAGTTTAATTGGTTGTTGACAGCTGAGTTTAATTGTGTCGAAAAATGGACGAGCCTTGCTGTTCAATAAATGGTTTTTTATAAAAAAAAATATAAAATTCTGCCCGTCTTTCGACGGGCTAAAAATACTTGTATTTTATAATTACTTTTCAATATCGTACATTAAAAAAAATTCATCAAATCTGAGGTGCATCTGAGCCATGATTAACAATTTAAACAAGAAACAGTATTCTTGATTCTTACTTTCGATCTAAGATTCTACAGTCTACACTGGTCTATACTACAGGCACTACAGCAGACAGAGAAACATTATTGTATTGAGACAGAAAAAATCTATTTAGCTATATTATGCTGTGTAAATTATAGTATGATGACAATAACATATACTTAATATAAAAAAGTGATTATTTATTTCATTGTGTTTCTTGCAAAAATCAAATACACTTATACTAACTTATAGCAACTATAACACTGACACTGACAGTTTAGTAACAGTCTGTTCTTCTCACCTCTGTAAAAGAGTTTAAACTTAAAGAGATGACTCTGAGAGATTCCTCATACAACAATCTCCATATGAAAATGTATAGTGAAAAATCTTCAAAACAAGGTCATTATAGTTAAATATATTTTGATAAATAATTAGTTTAGATTATTTTTTTTTTTTCTAAGATTTCGATTTCGTGCAAGCATGAAACAATCGTCATTGTTTTGTAATGGAAATATAAGTTACATTAGAGTTATCTCCCCGTCCATGTATTGTCACCACCTTGGTATATACAAATCACCTACAAATACCACTTTAAATAGTCACCTTTTGTCGTTAAATGAATATAATATATATCATGCAGAAAATCAATATAATCAGTCAACAATAATCTAAATGAGAATATATTACACTATTAATAAAAAACAAACAAATAGTAATGACAATTCACTAGATGCATACAGAAAGCATACACTGATCCTTTCGAATAGCAATAACTCATTTTATTTGCTACCCAAGAAAATTAGAGGAAGAGGATCAGCAAGAAGTGCTAAAATTTATTGTATAAATTATTGATTTAAAAAATCATCAAAAGTCTTGGCAGCCACTTGAAATCAGTTCGCGACCAATAATTGATCCACACTTTGAGACCTGCACTAACATATGAAATTATTTGCAGAAATACATCAATATATCAAATTATTTGCAGAAATACATCAACATATCAAATTATTTGCAGAAATACATCAACATATGAAATTATTTGCAGAAATACATCAACATATGAAATTATTTGCAGAAATACATCAACATATGAAATTATTTTTAGAAATACATCAATGTCCTGCATGAACGATTAGTATAGTGCTTTATAAACATACATAGATACACTATTTGTCGAGCGAACATTCTTCTAATTCTCCACGCAGTTTAAGTTTTCTTCTTAAGATGTATGTCTTAAGTTGTTTACGTGCTTACATTACAGAATGCACATTTATTTTAAAAGTTTGAGTCGATATTTCTAAGCAGTCAATTAGGCTTTGTTTGCTTACCAAGGCGAAGAAGTAGTGTAAGCCACCACCGCTACGAGATATTGATATTTAAGACACTCGCTCATTCCGTGTAAGTTTCGTGCAATGACATTCTAAATATTAATGTAGATTATTGTCTATTCAGCAGGGTTGTTAGTATCGAAGTATCACTATCGGCCAATACATTATCGGCGATACTTTTTTTAGTATTGGTTGCTGTATTGCCGATCCTTTTTGTAATAAGTATTGATTTGTGTATCGCCGATACATTTTAAACGAACAATTTTCGATACTCGATACCAATAATTTTCTATTGCCACTATTAGCTATTTGCAGAAAAAACAATAGCGATTTTAATGCCTTGTTTTAAGAGTAATCTAAGGCTACATACATTAAATCACTACTAGTCATCATAGTCAACAACCCCCACCAATACTAACACCACCCACCTTCCCATAATACAACCACGGTCGGCGAGTTGAAGGAAAAAATAAATTTTCTTTTGAAGTTCTTGCTTTGCGCGCCTATGTCTATAAATGTTATTCTTATAGTCTGTCATTCGTTTACTTTCTTTCTATCAACTATTTGTTCAATGTTTCAATGAACAACAGAAAAAAGAAAACTTTATTTCTTTTTTTATCGATCTATCAGTAACTTATTTATATCTATATATTGTTTTTATTTATTAATTTATTATTTTAGTGTTTACTACATTTCATTAAAAATAATTAATTGAATGGTATTAAATTCTAAAACTGCATGATGTAATTAAAATTGAAAACTGTGTAATAAAACAATATCATTTAATTAACACATATTATATTATTAAATTATATGCTGAGTTCAACAAACAATAAAATTATAGGTGGTTAGTAACAATTAATTGAATGTAAATACATGAAAATTAACAAATAAAAATATCTTGTAAATGAAACTCTTTGATGCAACCATGGCAATTTTCAAACGTTCAAAGTAAAATTATTTTATTGATCTGTCGGCTTTCATTTTTCATTGTTTCATCTTCTGTTGTTCTTTCATGTGTCAACATTATACATTCTTTCTTTGAATTATATTTGGTTATAGTAACAGTTGTTACAGAGATGCAGAAAAAAATCCAGTAAATAACACAATTCTATAACCAGATCAGACAAGATTTAAAAAAAAAGGAAAAAAAAACCCGTACACAGAAATTGTCACGTATACATAACATTACATCAGCGATATGACCTTGAAACAATAGGATTGGCATTTCTTAATTCTATGACCTTGAATGAAACAATTAGTGAACATCTGTGTCTATTTTTTTTTTTAGTATGGGAAGTTGGGGGGCGGGGTAGGGGGGTAAACAAGACTTATGTGTGGGCGAAGTGTTACAAAAAATATGACAGAGAAGGGGTGAACATGGGTTGACATACGTCATTATATCGGGAACTATACAGCACGAGAATAACACGTGTTTGGCATTTTTGTTGATTAAAGAAAATATCGGTATCGGACTATCGGTAAAAAGGCTTATCGGTCGCTCCCCTAGTTGTATATTTTATCGCATTTAAAACATTGAGGTACGCACTAGTCGTTGCACTCAGTCATCTGTAAGTAGTCATGGCAAAAGAGACAATTAATATTCCTACCGATTTTTTCAAATACCTGGGACCAGCTGAAAAAAAGGGGCAATTCACTGTATAAATGCTTACACTGCCCGCCCGGATTGACTAACAAGTCTTTATCGTGCTATAACCAGTCAAGACAAAATTTGAAGAAGCATATAAGGGTAAATTTTAAATAAATGAATAATATAAATAAGGTTTTAAAACCTTAAACAACTAGAACGTTAGAATTTACAAAGATAAGTTAGCTTAATATATTTCTCATTATTTATTACTTGAAGGTCAATAATAACTTTAATATGTTATTTATGGATAAGTTGTGACACTGTACAAATACAGTACTTGGATTATTATTATTGTTTCACAGAGACGTCATGGAGCATTACTTACCAAGTTTGAGATGGCTTGTAATATAATTCATGAAACATTGATACGAAAAGAGAGACACTCAACTGAAAATAATAGTGGAAGTAACAATAACGACGATGATGACACTGGTGGTAGTTCTCATTGCAATGGACCAGCATTGAAACAAGCCAAGATTACATTTTGCCAGCCCGTCCCTCAGCAGTTATTAGATGAATGGGTTATGGATTATCTAATTGATTCAGTCTTGCCTTTCCATCATATCGACACCGCTAGTTTCAGAACGTTAATTAATAGACAAATGATGCCTCGCTGTCGACAAACATTGACAAAACAATTGGAACATAGATTTGAACTTCGTAGGCAGCAGCTGAAAGATAAAGTTGGCTTCAATTAATACTGTCTGTGCACAACTGCCGATTGCTGGACGTCCAGACGAAGAAGTTTTATTGGTGTTACTGTGCATTGGTTAGAACCTGAGTCACTTGAGCGAAAAGGCTGCTGCTTGGCCGTGCGTAGAATAGTTGGCCGACATACCTATGGTTTAATTGCCAAAAACACTAGAAGCAATCAACAGAGAATATGAAATAAGTGACAAACTTTCTTTCACTGTAACAGACAGCGGATCAAATTTTTTAAAAGCAATTCGCTGTTTTGGACTGAATAAAGATGAAATGATGAACTTAAGTATAAACAATGTGGATTTAAATGAAGATCACAGTCAGGAGCAACAGGATGATGAAAATGTGGATATGGAATTTGAACAAATTAGTGATTTACTGAATGTGTTAATGATGACGAACATGAACATATTTTTACCAGCTACCACCACATCGTAAATGTGCATGCCACTTGTTAAATCTTGTTGTTACGCGTGATGCTAAAGTACTACAAGTAACCAAACGGTTGTCAGTGTCAACATTTGCAAAGTTAGTAGCTATCTGGAACAATCAAAATTGCTCATCTTTGGCTGCAGATGCAATCAAAGCGGCAATTGGCACGTATCTCGTTACTCCCGGTGACACTCGGTGGAATTCCACTTACGATTCTGTTGCAAAAATACATTGCTTACTATCCAATCCAGAATTAAGAAGTTAAACTTGATATGTTGTTTGAGACTGAATCCGAAGCAGAAAATATTCATAGCAGAATACATTGAAGTATTTGCTCCATTGTGTCGTGGACTGGACATTTTACAAGGAAAATAAATTGGCTTTGGCTATTTACTTGCCACACTAACCATTATAAAGGCCAACTACAGGAAATGATTGTGCGACATAAACACCCTCTCACGGTGTGTGAACACCTTGCCAGAGCTGTTATTGATGGAATTAATGCGCGATTCGATTATATATTTTCTGACCCAGAGGCAAAACTGGCAGCAGTTGTCAATCCAAAGAATTTAAAGACCAACTGGATTGACAGCTTGGATCACAAGGCTGAAGTTGTATAAACCTTAAAGCGTTCGTGCAGTGCACTGAGAATTTTAGTTCAATTCAACTTACTCAGCAGGATGGTACAGCTTCAGTACAGTCAGCAGTACCGATATCCGAATCTACAGATTTTTTGCTTGTTTTACTGCACGGCGGATGGAGCAGGACGAGTTGCTTAATAGCAACAGTTCTGCTGAAGTAGACACAGATATCTTGAAGATAAATTACCAGAAACGCTGTCATTAGCAGCCTACCCAAGTAAGAAACTATACCTGCAACTGAACACTGGACTTCCGGCTAGTGCTGCAGTTGAACGCCTGTTTTCTTTGGGTGGGCGTGTTTTTAATGCCATTACGTTCAAGGCTAACCAATGATCATTTGAAATGATGGTCTTCTTACGTGCTGCCAAGTGGTGAAGTGATTGGCCTAAAAATTGTGCTTTGACATTGTATTTTATTGTTTTAACTTTTTTGAAAATTAAAATATTTTGTTGTTCTCAAAAGTATTGGTATTGTATTGGTATCGATTTGGCAATACATTTTTACTTGAGTATTTGTTTTAATTATTGGCGATACTATTTTAATGAAGTATTGGTATCGGTATTGACGATACAATTTAAGAGTATTGTTAACAACCCTGCTATTTAGATCAATGTTTCTAAGCCGTTTAGTTTTATGACCTGCGGAATTCCGAGCTTATTGAATATTTTGATAAATATGACATTGCAGCGAAACAGCGACGGAATTCGCGAGGTCTAGTTACAGGAGTTTCGGACAGGTGGTCGCATACCTATATGTTCTCCTTCAAAATGGCGGAATATATTTATCCTGGAATGTTTCAGCCAGTTATATTAGTACTTATGTTGTATAGATAATTAACGGAAAGTTATCAGTTATTCGCCAGGGTATTGACCAGGAGTGAATTACCCCCTTGCTTTAAAATGTAACAACAACGCAGTGCCGGCCTTAGACATTTTTGTGATATAGGCAAGGACAAATGCCACCTTTTTGTAAGAAAACTCTATAGAAATTCTATTTATTTTTAAAGTAAATCCAAATTATGAAAATAAAAATATGATATATTTATAGTTTTTATTACTGGTCTTCATTCTTCGTAACAAATTTTTAAAATTTGGAAACTTTATAAAAGTTAAAAGAGTTTTAAGTATATGAAGTGTATTTTAGGAAATTTTTGTGCTAAGTTAAAAAAGTAATGAAAAAAAATGAAACGTCATGTTTATTAAGATTGAAGAGAATTCAAGAAAAATATGCTTTTCTAGCTTTTGCAGAAGCAAACTCTTCAATTACTTCGGTCAGATCAAAATCTTCTGCAATTTTTTTTCTTTATAGATATTGAAACTAAACCAACCAAACTATCCTGAGACATGGTATAACGAAGACATGTTTTTATGAGTTTGAGCTTCGAAAAGCTTCTCGCTGCACTCGCCACTGTTATCAGGAGTGTAAGCAAAATTCTGTCACATATGCATTCGGAAAAAAAGAGCAACCAAGCCCATTCCACACAGACGGTCTAATATTAGGCCCTACTCTAGGACTTTATTTTTCTATAATTCTACTTGAAAAACAAATAATTCATCTCACAGTTCTGTTGCAATCTGCTGAATCTCCGTTTTCAGATGTTAAAGCTAATTGAAGGTCCATGCAATCTTTGAAAACCTCTCTTTTATCACATTTCTCCAGTTTTAATGTCATACAAAAATCCAAATAAATCACTATAAGATATTAACTGCATAAATCGATCATTAACTGATTGAATTGCGGTATCTGGTTAAAAAATTTACTGTGAAATTTATTTCTGACTCGGGGGTGGATCATCTGAAACTTCATTGTCTAATTGTCTCTTTCTTAGTCGAGACCTTATTTGTATTTACGTATTGGAAATTGCACTCAATACCAAATTCTTCAGCCAATAATTTAGCTGTTGTAATTGCTTTGGCAAAACCTTCATCTCTTCTATAATTCTGGAGCATAGTTTTTAGTTGCATTCAATTGTTGAATTGATTTCTTTAAATAAAAATCTCTTTCTTGCAATGTTTTTCTAGATATATTGATCTCAAATAAAGCATCATACGAAATCACTAATGAACAAATAAACTTGAAATCGTGTATTTTGCTCTATTGTCCCCGTTTTGTCTGTCTGTCTGTCTGTCTGTCATCACCATAGATCTCAACAACCATAAGTCCTAGACCCATGATGTATATATCATTTTGTAGATCTTGGCCTGCCAAGAAAATGACTTTTTTCAATTTCGCGATCTGACTCTCAGGGCCGCAAAAGGGGCCTTAGTACCGTTTTTTACTATATAAGCTATATTAATAAAGGCGCTATATCTCAGCAACTATAAGTCCCTAGACCCGCGTGTATATATCATTTTGTAGGTCTTATTTTATATGTATCAAAGTTCATTTCATGTCAAAGGACTCAAATTTGAAACTGAAATCTAGGGTTATATATATATGTACCTTAACACCATTCATTTGGTGCAGACCTTACGCTTGTGTTCTAGATTTATTAAGAAACTCATCAAATGAAATAATAGCTTGTGTTCTGAGTTTAATTGAAAGTATCAGAGCTATGCAACAATTGACGGAGTTTTCGGACGATTAAATGACTATAATTTAGAATGTTTTCAATTATGAGTCCTATTTCAGTAACCACAAACCACTTGTAGTTAGATTTAAGAGACAATAATTTTTTTTCAAATATAAAGAAACGTCTTTATAATTTTTTTTCTGAATATATGCATTACACAATTGAATTTATAAACATTTCCAAATTTACAAATATTTACTGAAAGCTAACAAACGTACTGATACATAACACGAAAATGCGCTAACACGTCCTGTGTCCAGAATGGAACATTAATTGCTGTTTTTGCAATTCCCTTAGCTTCTGTACGGAACTGGGTTCCACGTGGTCCAGAAAGTGAAATGTCATCAGCAATTGAAACAGGTGCATCGTAAATTTCAACTGTTTGGTATCGAATTACCTTCACAGCATTAACTCGACTTTCCCAGCGTGTTGCCCATAACTTTTTAACAGTTAAACCTACTGCCTCTTTGTTTTTTTGACATATTCTAACAATACTTTCCAGCGATGGGTTGATGTAGAAAAAAGGTGTATATATTTTAATTACCTCAAAAAAACAGTACTGCTTCCAAACAACAGTTTACGGCATCATTCACCACCAAATGCACATTGCATGGGACATAAAAGGCTCTTCGATTTAGTTCTTTAACTCTTGCTTGGACACCATTATGTATTCCCTGCATGTTCGCTCCGTTATCGTAGCATTGTCCCCTCATATCATATGAACAAATGCCCAAATCTGACAGTTCTTTAAGTAAAATTTCCACCATACTTGCACCTGAAGTGTTCATTGATAGAAACTTCTGAAGGTTTGTCATTTGTCGATTCATTTACTGTAACAAATCTTACAATCATTGTCATCTGTTCTTCGTGACTGGCGTCTGGTGAGCAATCGAGAACTATAGCGTAATATTTTGCATTTTTAGATCATTTATCACTTTCGGTTTTACCTTCTTACTCATCAGTTGAATGATCTCATTCTGAATAGTTTTTCTAAATAATGGTCATGAATCTCATCTGGTTGTATACGTCTTATATGTTCTTTCATTACCGGATCAAAGTCAGCAATAACTTCAACAAATGTCAAAAAGTTTCCATTATGAGATGTATATAACCGATCAGACTGCCCTCTCAGGGGTAAATTTTGAACTCCATGTACTCTGACCAAAGATATTATTCTTTCTAATACATCCTTCCAGTGTTTTGCTTCAAGATTTATAAGGCGCTGATTCACGTCATCAATAGTGTTATTATTTGTTATCCTCATTTTGTTCTTTCCAATCATGATAACTAGTTAAATGATCTGGAGATTTTTCATGATGCTGCAATATACTTGACATATTTTTCCAGTCACAACTGCCATGTGTTGCTAAGGTAGATTTTCTCCTGTTATATATTCTGCAGCAAAAACAATATACCTTATCTACTGACGTAGAATACATCAACCATTTCCTTTTCATAGTTTCTCCGTTAGCCATTTTGCGTGTATAGTGGTAATTAGAAAATTGTCTCCCACTTTTATCATTTGGATAACAAGACTCAATTTGATCTGCTTTGGATCATGCTGAATAAGAAAACAACGAATATCATCACTTATATCTTGCCATTTAGCAGGATCCTCCATTATATCTGAATCTAATTTTGTTAAATGCAAAATAAGAAAATAATTTTTGAAAATAGTGATGTAATAAATTAGAGTAGAGCGTTAATCCACGTGACTTATTTGTTGTCGCCATTCTAAGCAATTTTGTGCTCTTATTTAATTCTACACTTTCTCAAATTTATTCATTTCTTTTAATTTTTGATTTTATTTTATTTTGCTGGAATTTGCCGCTCCTTGAAATGATGCCGCTCTAGGCAGCTGCCTAATATCGCCTATACCTAAAGCCGGCACTGCAACAACGTTTACTCCCTTCACATGGTTATTAATAAATGGTCAGTTAAGTTACCTGAATATATCTCCCATGGCCAATGCATTATCGATTATAGTGGGATGAAAGAGGAGGGCACTGCAAAAACTGTCCCATTAGTGGATTATAGTATCTGAGAGATAAACATCTCATCCTTGCAGGGACTTATAAACGTTTTGGTGTTTTGGTAGCTAACTGGATGGCTGGTTGGCGTTTTAGTATAACCGGATGGCTGGTTGGCGTTTGGTAGCTAACTGGATGGCTGGTTGGCATTTGGTAGCTAACTGGATGGCTGGTTGGCGTTTTGGTAGCTAACTGGATGGCTGGTTAGCGTTTTGGTATAACCGGATGGCTGGTTGGCGTTTTGGTAGCTAACTGGATGGCTGGTTGGCGTTTTGGTATAACCGGATGGCTGGTTGGCGTTTTGGTAGCTAACTGGATGGTTGGTTGGCGTTTTTGGTATAATCGGATGGCTGTTGGCGTTTTGGTATCTAAATGGATGGCTGGTTGGCGTTTGGAAGGTAACCAGATGGCTTGTTGGCGTTTTTGGTAGCTAACCGGATGGCTGGTTGGCGTTTAGTATCTAACCGGATCTTCATCTTGTCTTAAGACAACATGTTGTACAATTTACAAACAGTGAAACAAAAGATGCATCTTGTGGGAAAAAAAATTGTCTCATTTAAAAACTCATCAAAATCGAAAAAACAAATCAGATATTTGTTCCCCATTTATACCCCCTTTCCAACTACACAACTGGTTACATGGCTGATAATATGTTGATTTTGTCAAGTACTAAATAAATGGCTGATAACATGTTGATTTTGTCAAGTACTAAATAAATGGCTGATAACATGTTGATTTTGTCAAGTACTAAATAAATTTCCTCGAGATTGGTTTGATCGGATCACAATATAAAACAAATTTATCGATCGGCATGAAGAGGTCATTGTTTACTATGATGTCAGGGAGTTGTCAGCTGAATTTCTCTATGCAGACAATCAACTGAATTGAATCAAAATACAATTGGTGGAATAAAAAGAAGGGCAGTATACAAATATATGAAAGTTTCAAACCAATTTTTCCATTCAAAGCAATTAAATTTAAACACGTGAAAGATTAGATAAATATTTATAATAATCATTTCATTTCCTGTCTTTGTCGAAAAATTCTTGAGAAGTTGAACGTTTGATTGAACTATGAATCTTGAACTAAATTACGCTTCAGAAAATAACTGCTACATATAACACTCTTCAAGACAATAACTGCTACATATAACACTCTTCAGACAATAACAGCTACATATAACACTCTTCAGACAATAACAGCTACATATAACACTCTTCAGACAATAACAGCTACATATAACACTCTTCAGACAATAACTGCTACATATAACACTCTTCAGACAATAACTGCACCACATATAACACTCTTCAGACAATAACTTTGCTACATATAACACTCTTCAGACAATAGCTGCTACATATAACACTCTTCAGACAATAACTGCTACATATAACACTCTTCAGACAATAGCTGCTACATATAACACTCTTCAGACAATAACTGCTACATATCATATCTTCTGTGAAAGCTCGCCACTTGTCACGATCTCTAGCAAGTTTTTTAAGCTCTTCCAGCTCTTTCACGGTCCCTATGTTCCACAAGGAACTAAAAGGAAACATGATGATGATAATTGATAACACTCTTCAGACAATAACTGCTACATATAACTCTTCCAGACAATAACTGCTACATATAACACTCTTCAGGCAATAACTGCTACATATATACTCTTCAGATAATAACGGCTACATATAATACTCTTCAGACAATAACAGCTACATATAACACTCTTCAGACAATAACAGCTACATATAACACTATTATCCTAGTATACCTATATGTTGTACTATGTTTCAATCAGATACAAGGTAAATCAATGTTAATTTATTGATCAGACGATACTAAATTACAAATGATAGTACAAGTAAAACTATTATTGATCAAATGGAAACATCCATGTAGTAACAATTTTAATTTGTCAGTTTAGAGCAACGTGAGTCTCTTCTCTCTCTCTCTCTCTCAAATTAATGATGAAACTAGTGACGAATAACATATTCACGACCAAAAAAACCGATCTCATTTATCGCCTGGAGGCATACATTTTTTATAGCGATTTCACAGGCCGACGGAATAGTTTTGTACTGAAACATTAATAAGTTGACTAGATAATGTACAATCAAGACATGCACTGAAACGTGTAATGTGACTAGATGATGTACAATCAAGACATGCACTAAATCGTGTGACTAGATGATAAAAGTTGACTAGATAATGTAAATCAAGACATGCACTGAAACGTGTGACTAAATGATGAACAATCAAGACATGCACTAAATCATGTGACTAGATGATGTAAGTGTACTAGAAAATGTACAATCAAGACAGCACTAAATCGTGTGACTAGATGATGTAAGTTGACTAGGTAACGTACAATCAAGACATGCACTGAAACGTGTAATCTGACTACATGAGGAACATTCAAGACATGCACTGAATCGTGTGACTAGATGATGTGAGTGTACTAGAGAAAATGTACAATCAAGACATGCACTGAAACGTGTGACTAGATGAAGTAAGTTGACTAGATAATGTGCAATCAAGACTTGTACTGGATCGTGTGACTAGAAGATGTAAGTTGACTAGGTAATGTACAGTCAGACTTGTACTGGATCGTGTGACTGAAGATGTAAGTTGACTAGGTAATGTACAGTCAAGACTTGTACTGGATCGTGTGACTAGAAGATGTAAGTTGACTAGGTAATGTACAGTCAAGACTTGTACTGGATCGTGTGACTAGAAGATGTAAGTTGAATAGGTAATGTACAGTCAAGACGTACTGGATAATTTTCAAGATGACTATTTGAAGACATGAACTCGGGACAAAATTAGTTATTCAGAGAAGTACCATGATTTTGACTTTTCACCATATTCTTACCAACCTAGTATCGTAACATCATATAGTCTTACCAATTTATCATACCATCGAAATCCTTACCAACATAGTATCATACCAGCAGATAGTCTTATCAACAAGTGTGTCATATCCTCAGATAGTGATCAACATAGTATCATACAACCTGAGAGTCTTATCAACATTGTATCACACAACAAGATAGTTGATTTTAAGTCGATATCTCTCGCCCCATCAAGGAATTCGGTAATTTGATTAGCTTAATTTACATTAGTGACATATCGAGTCACACATCGCTTCGTGTGCATTAGTGACATATCGAGTCAACCATTAATTCGTTTACATTGATGACATATCGAGTCAACCATTGCTTCATTTACATTACTGACATATTGAGTCAACCATTTAGCTTCATTTACATTAGTGACATATCGAGTCCACCATTGCTTCATTTACATTAGTGACATATTGAGTCAACCATTGCTTCATTTACATTAGTGACATATTGAGTCAACCAATTGCTTCAATTTACATTAGTGACATATTGAGTCAACCATTGCTTCATTTTACATTAGTGACATATCGAGTCAACCATTGCTTCATTTACATTATTGACATATTGAGTCAACTATTGCTTCATTTACATTAGTGACATATCGAGTCAACCATTTGCTTCATTTACATTAGTGACATATCGAGTCAACCATTGCTTCATTTACATTAGTGACATATCGAGTCAACCATTTGCTTATTTACATTAGTGACATATCGAGTCAACCATTGCTTCATTTACATTTGACATATCGAGTCCACCATTGCTTCATTTACACATTAGTGACATATTGAGTCAAATATTGCTTCATTTACATTAGTGACATATCGAGTCAACCATTGTACTTCATTTACATTATTGACATATTGAGTCAACCATTGCTTCATTTACATTAGTGACACATTGAGTCACATATCGCTTCGTTTACATTAGCAAGTGACGTATCGAGTCAACCATTAATTCGTTTACATTAGTGACATATCGAGTCAACCATTGCTTCATTTACATTATTGACATATTGAATTAATCGTTGCTTCATTTACATTATTGACATATTGAGTCACATATCGCTTCGCTTACATTAGTGACATATCGAGTCACACATGCTTCGTTTACATTAGACTAATCGAGTCAACCATTGCTTCATTTACATTAGTGACATATTGGGTCACATATCGCTTCGTTTACATTAGTGACATATCGAGTCATATCGCTTCGTTTACATTAGTGACTTATCGAGTCATATCATTGCGCCTACTTCTCATACACCACCAGATAGTCTTACCATCATATTTTAATACCACCAGATAGTCTTACAACTATCATAACACAAGCTTTTTAATCAACATATTATCCGGACAATATAGCAGTGGTTCTTAAATTGTAGGTACTTAACGATGTGGACAATTTGAGGGTGTGCCTGAACAGAATTTAATTCAATCATTAACTGATATGTGTGTGAATAAGGTTAACTCTAAATCTTTTGACCCAAAACTGAAAGTTTGTTGATTTGCTGAGTAAAAGGGAAAACTATAATAGATGTGATGGGTGGAATGTATATGATGGGTGGAATGTATATGATGGGTGGAATGTATATGATGGGTGGAATGTATATGATGGGTGGAATGTACGGACCAGGTGAAGGTCAAGATGGCTGAGAGCTAGAAAATATGGATATAAAAATAAGTCTGGACAAGAGAAGAGATAGCTCGCGGAAAGTACAGACACAAACTGAAGGAAAGTGGGTGGAAAATATAAAACTGTCCGTACAAAGTGATGGGATTCTACCACAGAGCCACCAATATAGACATATCACCATTGAGTCTCACCAGCATGGAGTTTCACCAACATAAACCTATATCACCATAGAGTCTTATATACAAAGTGTTATAAGGTATATGTCGCAATATGTCACAATATGTCCCAATATGTCACAATAGTCTCTTATTTGGTGTTTTTGAAAACTGATTCCAGGATTCTTTTGTTAATGCAAGTTCATAAACTGAATATACCACTTAAAAATACCACATCCATCAAATCAGTGAATTCATTAGCTGTTTTTTATTTCATCATGTTTACAAATCTTTATTTATAATCATACTTGTTTGTTTAAAGGTCATAAATACATAGGTCTGCATTGGGTATTTTGTAATGCTCAAATCTTTCACAAATTGACCATAAAGTGGTATATCAAGAGCTGAGAAACACAAGTATATTTAAACAAAGATTTTAGGACTTTGCTTCAACCAATGAAACTTATTTGTTGTGTCTGATACATTTCGAGTATTTTACTAGATTTCCCAAATTCAATGGAAATAGAAATATTTTCTTCTGATTTTTGAAATTTTCTCTCACAACCTTTACCCAAGGAACCAAAATATGTCAGAACAGAAGAATACTAGCTTGAAGTATCATGATACATATGCACAGTATACGAAGCTGAAGCCTTAATCATTAATATTCCTTGACTCTACAGCCCATGCTGTTCTGGCCTATAACACCCACTACTCTCTACAGTCCATGTAATGTTCTAGCATGTAGCACCACTACTCTCTTCAGTCCATATAATGTTCTAGCATGTAAGCACCACTACTCTCTACAGACCATGTAATGTTCTAGCATGTAGCACCACTACTCTACAGACCATGTAATGTTCTAGCATGTAGCACCACTACTCTCTACAGACCATGTAATGTTCACATGTAGCACCACTACTCTCTACAGACCATGTAGGAATCTGGACATTTCTTTTAAAGTTAGAACTTTAGTATTCTTCAAGAAGTATATCATATTGTATACCATTTGCTACATATTGTTATACCATTTGCTATACCATATTGTTATACCATATACTAGTACTGAACATTTAGAACGTTTGCTTCTACAAGTATTTCTAAGCAGTTGTTTCTCATAGGGGATGAAACTAATAGTTTGTTAACGGAACAATCAGAAAACGTTTTTATATAAAGAAAGTTCAAACTTTGACCTTTAGATGGGAAAATTAATTTAGAAAAAATTTTGTGATTACAAGAACTTAGAGTGATAAAATGGAAGTTATCAAAAATTCTATTTTACAAAGGAAGATTTAGCAGGTTTTTGTACCTAAGTACGGTGCAACCTGAGAAGAATTCATTACATTGACGTCCTTCATGTGAGGTTTGATAAATACGTGAATCAAAAGCCATATGTATTTTACTAAATAAAATCGAAATAAAAGCTGGTGATATTTTAAACCATAAACTTTGTTCAAAAACTTTGCACTTTAGAAAATGTTAGGCTTAACGAAAGTTAAAAAATATAAATTGATTAACTCAGCTGATCGCTGGATAAATGACTCGTGTACAGGTCTATTTAATAACCTAATTTTACATTAGATGTTGACAGCTCAATAGCCATTTTGTGTGCGTGTGTGACTGTTGGTAAAACACGGTAGAAAGTAAAACACTAAGCTGTGTTAGCCATTTTAATACATAGAAATTATCAAGTTGTAAGAAATAATTATTTAACGTACATTACCTGGCGATGTTGCATGTCTATCACAACGTTTATGGGTGATATTTAAATCGCTTCTCTCTCTCTCTCTCTCTCTCTCTCTCTCTCTCTCGTCAAGTCAATCGATATTTCAGTAGGCCAGGCAGGGGCAGATTACTCAGGTGTATGTTGCTATTGTACGCCATATGACGCCGCAATGCCAGACAAAGGAGGGAAGGACAGATTGTTGGCAGCCAGTTACATTAAATATTGTCAGTGAAATCTAAACAATAAGCTAGGACCAAAATAGCTCCATGTAATTGTAATGAACATGTGGAATGAAATTAGTGTAAGGATACAGTGACCTGGCTGTTTCAGTTTCTCAGTTGTACTGTATAGGTTGTGGTCTTTACTTGTTCAAAAACTAACAAAAGCTGAGACGGAAGTAAATAATATTGATATGACCTCTGACTGACATTGAAGAAGTAAATAATAATATTGATATGACCTCTGACTGACATTGAAGAAGTAAATAATATTGATATGACCTCTGATTGACATTGAAGAAGTAAATAATATTGATATGACCTCTGACTGACATTGAAAGTAAATAATATTCATATGACCTCTGATTGACATTGAAGAGGTAAATAATATTGATATGACCTCTGACTGGCATTGAAGAAGTAAGTAATATTCATATGACCTCTGACTGACATTGAAGAAGACTGCACTGAAAGTTGTCATACAGCATCACAAATTCTGGTCAATTTGATTTTTCAAGTCGATATATCTCTCCCCATCTTTTTGGTTGACGTCATCTGTTGTAGTATACAAAGTCAGACGGTAATTTGATCAGCTTAATTAACACATATCGAATCAATCATTGCTACACTAACATCCGCACATATCGGATCACCATTGCTACACTAACATCCGCACATATCGAATCAACCATTGCTACATTAACATCCGCACATATCGAATCACCATTGCTACACTAACATCCGCACATATCGAATCAATCATTGCTACACTAACATCCGCACATATCGAATCAACCATTGCTACACTAACATCCGCACATATCGGATCACCATTGCTCCACTAACATCCGCACATATCAAATCAATCATTGCTACACTAATATATATATATATCTGTTAAATTCTTCTCATCATAAATAAAACGTTTGAACTATCCACCATGTCAGACAGTTGTTGACTCTTCTATCAACTAAACGACTAAAATCAATTAGCGGCTCTTCAAAACATTTTTTTTATTTCCTTGTGTCTACGTCCAGTGCATTGTCTACTTTATCAAAAGTGACATCTTCTAACGTTCATACGTATATTTCATTTTTATTTCCGTAAAATTCCTGTCAAGATGTCGGTGGGTTAAAATTCTTTCCTCGCAAGGCCATTCTATAAGTAAACAGTTGTGTGTGTCTAAGTAAAAAGTTTTCTGATTTATTTTTTTAAGTATGGTCTAGACAGTGCCGGCCTTAGACATTTTTGTGATATGGGCAAGGACAGAAATGCCGCCCTTTTTAGTTTCATTTTCCTAAGAAAACTCTATAAATGCTATTTTTTTTGAAGTAAATCCAAATTATGAAAATAAAAATATGATGTAATTATAGTTGTATTACTGGTCTTCATTCTTCATAACATTTTTTTTTTAATTTGGCAACTTTATAAAAGTTAAAGATAAGTTTTAAGCATACGTAGTGTATTTTAGAAAAAAATTTTAAAAAGTAATGAAAAATAAAACAAAATGAAATGTCATGTTTATTAAGCATTAAAAAGATTGAAGAGAATTCAAGAAAATATGCTTTTCTAGCTTTTGCAGAGGCAAACTCTTCAATTACTTCGGTCAGATTCAAATCTTCTGCAATCATTTTCTCTATAGATATTGTAGCTAAACCAACCAAACGATCATGAGACATGGTAGAACGAAGATATGTTTTTATGAGTTTGAGCTTTGAAAAACTTCTCTCTGCACTCGCCACTGTTATCGGGAGTGTAAGCGAAATTCGCAATGTCACGTACACATTCGGAAAAAAGAGCAACCAAGCCCATTCCACATAGATAGTCTAATATAACTCTAGGCAACCAACCCCATTCCACATAGATAGTATAATATAACTCTAGGCAACCAAGCCCATTCCACACAGATAGTCTAATATAACTCTAGGCAACCACGCCCATTCCACAAAGATAGTCTAATATAACTCTTGGCAACCATGCCCATTCCACATAGATAGTCATAACTCTAGGGCTTGTTTTTTCTGTAATTCTCCTTGATAAATCAAAAAATTCATCTCACAGTTCTGTTACATTGATGTCTGCTGAATCCAGGCCCGTAGCCAGGAATATTGGATTGGGGGGGGGGGCCGAAGATATTTTCGGGGGGGGGGCGAAGAATTTTTTTCGAAGGGGGGGGGGTGCCGAAGAAATGATCGGGGCGGATCTAGACAACTTTGACGGGGGAGGGGCAAAACATTGACCCCGGGGGAAAGGGGGGAACTCTTTTCATTATTGAAAATTGGTCTTAGAACAAAAAATATTTCGATAATTTAATGATGTATTACCTAAACTTACGATAACGGGGAGGCATGCCCCCCCGGCCCCTCCCCCTAAATCCGCCCCTGGTGGGGTAAAAGAAATGTTCGGGGGGGGGGCGAAAATGTAGGCGCGAAGCGCCGAAAGCTTTCGAACGGAGAGAAGGGGTTTGGGGAGGGGATCTCAGTGAGTCCCCTCCCCAAGAAATTTTTTGCAGTTCCATATCTGGAATGGTGCATTTTAGTACCGATTGTTTAGCTATTAATTAGAAATATATAATTTTAACTATGTTTCAATAATGCATGGCATGTTGCAGTTTTGTTAAAAATAATAGTAAATAGTAAAGAGTTTTAATGATAAAAATTTATTGAGGCTGAGCAATTTCTGATTCCTGTTATAAATATATTGACCAATAGTTCTGCTACACAATTGTTACATAATAGATACCTGATTTATATTATTATACTGTTTGTTTAACGTACAACCCGGGAAGAACGACAAAGATGCATGAATAAAGCTTAGCTATTTAAGTGATATTTCTTATAAAATATTGAAAACATAGAACAGATCTATCAACAAAACAGTCGCAATTATTCAATTTAAAATAAAATTAATTCTGCTAAAAAGTAAATTTGCGAATTAAAAAACATCACTCAGAAATCACGGAGTTTGTACTTTATTATTTTATTATACATATGTATAAAAATGAAGTCAGAAGCCAATGTTATTTTATTAACTTATTTAAGTTGCTAGTTGTCCTCAGAAGATATCAATATATAAAACTATTACAAGGTTGCGAACAGGCTCCATCGACAGAAATTTCGGGCCCCTGGGCTGATATTAATATTTTAAAAAGTTGATTGGCCAGCTCAGTCCGGGTCCCTAAATTTCGCCGGTCCCCTGGGCATTGGCCCCCCTGCCCCCCCACTCGTCGGCATTTGTTGCGAACTTATATTATTATACGTTTCAAATTTGCAAACTTCGTTGTTTAGCCATCCCCGTAGCCAAGGGGGGCACTGGGGGGGCCGTGCCCCCCCCCGCTAGGTGTGGAGTGCCTGCCCCCCCCCACTTAAAAAAAAAAGAAGAAAAAAGAGAGGAAAAAAAAAAAAGAAAACGTAAAGGTGCCCCCTTGCTGGGTATTGGTGCCTCCCTGCTTACTTTGACCTGGCTACGGGCCTGGGTTTAGCACTGAATTTACCTAAAAATGCTTCAGCATTCAGATTGTCTTTTAAATCTTTTTCAAATGCAAGCAGGAAAAGATTGCTTAGACGCTTTATTAGATTGATCTGCGATATGGGGTGAGCGTTCGTTTGAGGGTTGAGAAACTGCTCTCACACACGGCTGTTGAAGCACCAGATGCCAATGCTGCCCCAAAATACCCAGAAGTGAACTTCAATAAGATTCAATCTTTATGCCCAAAAATTAGATAAGCTATATATGTAAGTATATATAAATAGCCTGAATGATTGCCAAAATATAAACGTTTAAGTTTTTATTATTATTGATTTATTAAACAAAATGATTGATGTTTTATAGCCGTTATTATTAAAATTTTGTCAAAAAACTCAAATCATGCACGGGGGGGCTCAGGTCATGCACGGGGGGGAGGGCTCAGCCCCCCTCTGGCTACGGGCCTGGTTGAATCTTCGTTTTCAGATTTAAAGCTAATTGAAGGTCCATGCAATCTTTGAAAACCGCTCTTTTATCGCATTTCTCCAGTGTTTTAATGTCATACAAAAATCCAAATAAATCACTATGAGATGTTAACTGCATAAATCGATCATTAACTGATTGAATTGCGGTATCCAATATCTGGTTTAAAAAATTTACTCAGTAATTCATTTCTGGCTCGAGAATTGGATCGTCTGAAACTTCATAGTCAAATTGTCTCTTGCTTAGTCGAGATCTTATTTGTATTTCCGTAGGGAAATGGCACTCAATTCGAAATTCTCCAGCCAATGATTTAGCTGTTGTAATTGCTTTGGCAAAACCTTCATCTGTACTTTAATTCCGGAGCATTGTTTTAGTTGCATTCAATTGTTGAATTGATTTCTTTAAATCAAGATCTTTTTCTTGAAATGTTTTGCTAGATATATTGATCTCAAATATAACATCACACCAAATCACTAATGAACGAATAAACTTGAAATCGAGCATTTTTATGCAATTCCCTTAGCTTCTGCACGGGACTGGGTTCCATGTGGTCCAGAAAGTGAAATGTCATCAGCTATTGAAACGAGTGCATCGTAAATTTCAACAGTTTGGTATCGAATTACTTTCACAGCATTAACTCGACTTTCCCAACGTGCTGCGCTTAACTTTTTAACAGTTAAACCTGCTGACTCTTTGTTTTTGATATATTCTAACAATACATTCCAGCGATGTGTTGATGCAAAAAAAGGTGTATATATTTTGAATTACCTCAAAAAACCTTACAGCTTCCAAACAACAGTTTACGGCATCATTCACCACCAAATTCAACGAATGCACATTGCATGGGACATAAAAGGCTTTTCGATTTAGCTCTTTAACTCTAGCTTGGACACCATTATGTATTCGCCGCATGTTCGCTCCGTTATCGTAGCCTTGTCCCCTCATATCATATAGACAAATGCCCGAATCTGACAGTTCTTTAAGTAAAATTTCCACCATACTTGCACGTGTAGTTTTTTCAATTTCTACGAATCCAAAGAATCCAGTGAAGTGTTCATTGATAGAAACATCTGAAGGTTTGTCATTTGTCGATTCATTTGCTGTAACAAATCTAACAATCATTGTCGTCTGTTCTTTGTGAATGACGTCTGGTGTGCAATCGAGAACTATAGCGTAATATTTTGCATTTTTTAGATCATTTATCACTTTCTGTTTTACCTTCTTACTCAACAGTTGAATGATCTCATTCTGAATATTTTTTCCTAAATAATGGTCATGAATTTCATCTGATTTTATACGTCTTATATGTTAATTCATTACTGGATCAAAGTCAGCAATAACTTCAACAAATTTAAACAAAGTTTCCATTATGAGGTGTTTATAACCGATCAGACTGCCCTCTAAGGGATAAATTTTGAACTCCATGTACTCTGACCAAAGATATATTATATTATTCTTTCTAATACATCCTTCCAGTGTTTCGCTTCACGATTTATAAGGCTCTGATTCAATAGTTTTATTATTTGTTATCCTCATTTTCAGTTCTTTCCAATCATGATAACTGGTTAAATGATCTGGAGATTTTTTACGATGCTGCAATATACTTGACATATTTTTCCAGTCACAATTACCATGTGTTGCTAAGGCAGATTTACTCCTGTTATATATTCTGCAGCAAAAACAATATACCTTATCTACTGACGTAGAATATATCAACTATTTCCTTTTTAAAGTTTCTCCGTTAGCCAGTTTGCGTGTATAGTTGTAATTAGAAAACTGTCTCCCACTTTCATCTTTTGGATAACCAGACACAAATTTGATCTGCTTTGGATCATGCTGAATAAGAAAACAACGAATATTATCACTTATACCTGGCCTTTTAGCAGGATCCTCCATTATATCTGAATCTAATTTTGTTAAATGCAAAATAAGATAATAATTTTGAAAATAGTAGGGAGCGACCGATATGCCTTTTTACCGATAGTCCGATACCGATATTTTCCCCCAGCATTTTTACCGATACCGATACCGATACCGATATTTTATTTTTAGGGGCTGTCCATTATTTATGTCAACAAATTTTTGGCGATTTTTACCCCCCCCCCTTGTCAACAACTTGTCAAACTTTCCGAGACCCCCCTATAAAATTACGTCAACATTTGATTACCCCTCCCCCCCCCCCACTAAAAAGGTGGCTTCCAAAATGTTTATGTGGCAAAATTAGTAGGAATATAGTTAGTTTAATTAAAATACTGAATGTTAAGCGAGTGTGTAACACAGAACTACAAACGCTGCTTAATTTTCCTATTTATTAAGTAATTATATTAAATTTAAAAAAGTAACATTATTGACGTCAACTTTTCTTGACCTCCCTCCCCTCCCCCTTGTCAACAATTGTCAAAAATTTACTGACCCCCTCCCCCCTATTTTGTTGTCGTAATTAATGGACAGCCCCTTAAGCAACAACAATGCTAATTGCCAAACATGTGTTTCCCTCGTGCTAATACAGCTAATGACGTATGTCAACCCATGCTTACCCCTTCCCTGTCATATTTCGTGACGCTTCGCCCACACATGTCTTGTGCCCCCCCCCCCCCCCCCCAACTTCCCATCCCAACAAAAAATACGCACAGATGTTCACTAATTGTATCATTCAAGGTCATACATTAGAATTAAGAAATGCCAATCCTATTGTTTCAAGGTCGTATCTCTGATGTATACGTGACAATTTCTGTGTACGGGTTTTTTTTCCCCTTTTTTTAAAATCTTGTCTGATCTAGTTATAGAATTGGGTTATTTACTGATTTTCTTTTCTGCAACTCTGTATCGGCAGCCAAAAAACGGCCGGTCCGACAGTTAACCCACAGTGCCAATATCGGTTCGACTATCGGTCGCTCCCTAGAACAATCGGCCGATCCGATATTAACCGATAGTGCCAATATCGGTCCGATACCGATAGCGATCCGATTATCGGTCGCTCCCTAGAAAATAGTGATGTAATAAATTAAGAGCGTTAATCCACGTGACTTATTTGTTGTTGCCATTCTAAGCAATTGTGTGCTCTTATTTACTTCTATACTTTCTCAAATTTATTTATTTTATTTTTAATTTTTATATTTTTGATTTAATTTTATTTTGCTGGAATTTGCCGCTCCTTGAAATAACGCCGCTCTAGGCAGCTGCCTATATCTCCTATACCTTAAGCTGGCACTGGGTCTAGGTCTGGGATGTGCAGGCCCGACAAAGTCCATGAAGGTCAGTGGTCAGAAAGGTCCCAGATTGGCTATCTTCTCGCCAGTTTGGGCGGTCTCCATTTCACTTTGGCGGAATTTCGGCCTCTTTTAAAGTTTTATAAGTTAAAGATCAAATATTATGAAAAAAAATTAATTGAATTTTTTTTTTACAATTGACATAGAATATTGTAATTAAAAACATCTTTTATTTATTAAATTTGATTGTATGTATTTATTTCACTTTTTTTTGATAAGTGCAATTTTCCCCCCAATCCGTCGTCCTAGGTTAACCCGTTCCTGATGTTAAGTCGTGTTAAATGTTAAATGTTAAATAGTATAGGATTCATATTAGTGCAAGGTTCATGTAACAATAGCTTTAGATAGATCTATACAATTTTAGAACCACTGGTTAATTGGTAAAGTTAACATGAAAGTTCATGGGCCCAGGATACAGTCATATGCTTTGATAACTAGAATTTCAGCGTTGTATCTTTGTTTTAGGTAGAATTAGTCTGTCAGCACAGGTCGGTGACCTCTAGATATAGGTGACGATAGATGTAATTAGGGAGACAAAGAAATACTAGCCCACAGTGAGTTTTTAGCCGCACCAATCCCTAGGCTGGAATAAGAGTCATGAATATGTAGATGAGTTAGAAAGGATGCTGGGGGGCCAATCAAAAGTTCTGGGGCTTTGGGGCACGTGATAAATCATCACCACATATAATGGGATGTAAGTGAGTTTTTAGAGAGTTAGAATAAGGGGCAGAGGCAGACAGAGGTAGAGAGCAGGTTAGAGACACGAGATAGAGACAGGGGGTCAGACGGACAGAAGTGGAGAGACAGTGGACAGAGAGGACGATTGAGAAGTTTAGTTGGGATCGAGAAGAGGACAATAGTTGTAAAGTTGTGAATAGGAGATTTGATTTGTTGTATTATTCATCTTTCATGTGATGTAGAAATAAAGTATATTAGTCATTATTGACTCGGCTACCTTGTTAATTGAATGTTAGTAAAAGTGAACTATACACGCTGTGAACGCCTCTGAAGAAGAGAAGAAGAAAAGCCTCCACAGTCGATGATGCAAACAAAAATATAAACAAAATAAATCACAACGTTACAGTTCATATTAGTGTAAGGTTCATATTAGTGTAAGGTTCGCATTAGTGTAAGGTTCGTATTAGTGTAGGGTTCGTATTCGTGTAGTGTTCGTATTAGTGTAGGGTTCGTATTAGTGTAGGGTTTGTAATAGTGTAGGATTCGTAATGGTGTAGTGTTCATATGTGTAATGTCCGTAAAGTGGAGGGTTATAACATGTATGTGTTCTTTGGCCAATGTAGTTACACACATGCATGTGTTCTTTGGCCAATGTAGTTATACATATGCATGTGTTTTTTGGCCAATGTAGTTAGTCACATGTATGTGTTCTTTGGTCTATGTAGCTATACACATGTATGTGTTCTTTGGCCTATGTAGTTACACACATGTATGTGTTCTTTGGCCTATGTAGTTAGTCACATGTATGTGTTCTTTGGCCAATGTAGTTAGTCACATGTATGTGTTCTTTGGTCTATGTAGCTATACACATGTATGTGTTCTTTGGCCTATGTAGTTACACACATGTATGTGTTCTTTGGCCTATGTAGTTAGTCACATGTATGTGTTCTTTGGCCAATGTAGTTAGTCACATGTATGTGTTCTTTGGTCTATGTAGCTATACACATGTATGTGTTCTTTGGCCTATGTAGTTACACACATGTATGTGTTCTTTGGCCTATGTAGTTAGTCACATGTATGTGTTCTTTGGCCAATGTAGTTAGTCACATGTATGTGTTCTTTGGTCTATGTAGCTATACACATGTATGTGTTCTTTGGCCTATGTAGTTACACACATGTATGTGTTCTTTGGCCTATGTAGTTAGTCACATGTATGTGTTCTTTGGCCAATGTAGTTAGTCACATGTATGTGTTCTTTGGTCTATGTAGCTATACACATGTATGTGTTCTTTGGCCTATGTAGTTACACACATGTATGTGTTCTTTGGCCAATGTAGTTAGTGCCTGTCAGATAAGCGATACGCTACATGTTTAGCAGGTGGTTTATTTACCGTTATACACATTGTAGTGCAGCACAATATTTCATACTGAGAATTAACTAAGAAAATATTGCCAACCCGGCAGTGCTGAACCTAGGGATTTTGGGGCACGGGGGTGGGGGTGGGGGGGCTTGGTCTCTTTTGACATTCGACCCCATGACATGAGATAATGTTCTTAATATCTAATGTAAAAAAAATTTGGGGCCCACCTCAAATTTTATATTAGAATTTTATATTCTAGAATGGCGTTGTTGTTGTCGTCAAATCATCTCCTTCGCTACGCCAGCCATTGTCAAACTTTAACAAGCCCCTTCCAATTATCATGTTAACGTAATTAATGGACGACAGCTTTGTCGCGGCAATGTCCTCCGCAGTCGGTAGAGCCAGTGACTTAAATAGGGAGGGTCGGTGGACGCTGTCCGCACTGGGCGGCACTTATTTTGCCGACACAAGGGGCCGCATGATCAAGACTGTAGTATTTGTTGTCCCAGTAATGAGGTCACATTTTTAGATTCAGCCCATCTCTCCCCTCCTACATCCTCCCTCGCCACTTACACTAGCCTCGCCACTGGGTAGTGTCTCCTATGACGCTAAGGTGGAAAGGTTCCCATCATTTGTCGCGTAGAAAAAAAAATCTTTGTTGAATGTTCCGACATGTTTTATGTTTGTCCTTCATGTCGGCAATGCTTAATTAATAACAGGGAAGTCGGACAACACTACATGTAAACTGACGACAAAACAAAAAGATGAAAGAGATCAACAACTAAGCCGAGCGTGTAAAAAAACAATGGCAGCTCGTGATGTATGCTGGTTAGGGACAAAGGTCAGTCCTATTTGAAATTTTCTGAATAAAACTGAAAGCATCCAGTAAGACTCGTGGGACTCTCAAACTTCTAGCTTGTTGTGCCGCCACGATACGGAGGTAACTCGAACAATTGTCAGGTGTCCGTTTCTGAGCGTGCCGTATATATACAGGCGGCCCTCGACTTTCGCACATTCTACTTTCGCACAATTCGCTAGTTCGAACATTAAATAAAATGAAATATTTTTTTAATGTGTTTTTAGAATCGTCCATAAAAGCGCTAGAGAAGCACTTTCAGTAATTTCTGACTGTTTCCGTATACCCGGTCTACGGAATTTCCGGTCTATACCCGGTCTACGGAATTCTCGGTCTATACCCGGTCTACGGAATTCTCGGTCTATACCCGGTCTACGGAATTCTCGGTCTATACCCGGTCTACGGAATTCTCGGTCTATACCCGGTCTACGGAATTCTCGGTCTATACCCGGTCTACGGAATTCTCGGTCTATACCCGGTCTATACCCGGTCTTTTTCTGCCCTTGTTGTTCCCGTAGCAATCGTTTTTGTGATGTCATGATCGCCATTTTGGAAGTGATTTAGTTGGTTATGTACTTTTTAATTTCCCTCTACTTTCGTACATTCAACATTCGCACACAAATTCAGGAACAAATAATGTGCGAAAGTCAAGGGCCACCTGTATTTATATAGTGGCGTCACTAGGATGGTGCGGGGCTACGGGCCGCACAGCGTGACAGCAACATAGGGGTGACACCAAAATGAACAATTCAAATTTCAAATCAGAAAGAACCCGGTCTAGTCGATCATAGTTAACAAGAGTAGAAGCACAGGGTGCTACCTTGCAGAGCAGTATCTACCACCTGTAACTCAAAAAAAATGTATAAATGTTCTGGTACATCATGTTAAGGATGTCCTTATAAGGATATAGAGGCTTTGAAGTATCTTGGAATAATGTTCGACAGCACACCTTACATGTGTGACGGATGGCCGAGTGGTGTAGGTACTCGACGGTCAACCTGAGAGTCGTGGGTTCGATCCTCGGTGAGAACCATGGGAATTTTCCCAGGTGAAATGTGTTTCTAAGTCGTCCCACAAGTCCACCCAGCTTTAAATGGGTACCTGACTTAAGTTTGGGAAGTTAAGGCGGCTGGGCGTTGTGCTAACCACACAATCCCTTCATATGCCGAGGTTAAAGAAACAGATGAATTCTACACTTCATCTGCCCAGATGGCCCATTTGAGTTATGGGAAATTTACTTTACACCTTACATGTTATACTGAGCAGATGTTTGATCGCTGTTATTTTTCTATGATGAGTTATCCGAAGTTGAGATTTTAAAAGAGATACGAAGGCTGAAAAGGCATATGAAGTCAGCAGATATTAACATTGTCTACTCCAAAGAGTGGTTAGTATTTGATGAAGCTGATTTGGACTTCCTGGAATCTCTGCCAACACCGAGTCTGCAATTATTTTTAACTATCTGTGTGTCTGTAGCTTCGTGTGAGAGGAGTTTTTTCAAAACTAAACCTGTTGTAAAAATAACCTGCGATCCACTATGGGGCAAGTCAAGGCTTTCTGAATCTTGCTCTTTTGTCTATTTAAAGTGATGCACGTTTAATTATATATTTATAGTCTTTTTTTGTGCTACCGATTGTAAACTGTCAACAAACAATAGATACTTGCTTACGTTTTATTATATTGCGCCATAGTGAAGTATATTTGTTTAAAAGTATATATATATATATATATATATATATATATATATATATATATACTCAGCGTAATACATTTTTGGGTGTACATGCAAAACTTATTTATCCCCCCACCCCATCCCATTTTTAATTGCGAGAATCTTAAAAAAAATTTGCTACCTAATTCTAAGCATATCGCATGAATTGATTTAAGCTGCATTTTAAATTGACTGAACACATTTATCTCGATCATTTGACTTTATGTCTCCTAAAGTAGAACTGATATAGCTTCGTGATTGATTTTTTTTTCAGTACCGTTATGGTAATATTGCCAGTTACCAATCTGTTGTTTACGTAAAAGAAATATTGGCAGTATCCCAAGATCGTACAGTATATGATCTCATCAACTGGCAATATTCGTGCACATATTATGCAACTATTAAGTTTGATACAAGTTTGATACACCGACATAGTTGCAGCCTTTTCCTCTCTTTCCTATTCATTATCTGGAACTTGCCGCTTTAAAAAAAAAACTGGCCGGCTGGCTAGACACCCTCTAACACACACACCACTTCTATGGTACCGGTAGCTTTTATTGTGCTTGAACAAAATTGCCTGTGTATCGTAATATGCTGCTATTTAAAAGCATTTTGTCGGCATTTCTTTTGCGAACCAACCATGAATATACCTAATTTTATAATGTTTATAAAATAACGTCCCGAAAAACCTAAACCAGCTTCTGCTCACACGTCTTTCTCTCTTCTTTGAGAATAGGTCTGGTACATCATTCCTTTGTCATTGTCTGCACCCCTTGCCATGATTTCATTCAGCTCATGACAGTGATCCCCAACCTGTTCCTCACCACGGACCAGTCTACGTTTGATAATTTCATCGAGGTCCATTGCCCGGGATGGGGGGGGGGGGGTGAGTGTTTACATTGTAGATTAGCTCCAATTTAACATGTCGTCCATTTATCCCGAGCAAAAAAGTAGATAAAAAGGAAAAAAAAATTTATGGGCGGCCCCTTATCACTTGATCCACTGCTCTAAGTGGTCACATATAAACTTCCAATCGTCTTAGCTGTATTGCTATTAGATATGCCCGTGCCTTGCAGTGACTTGCTTAGTTATTGACAATAATCTTCACCTACATCCCAGAATAGACCTAAACATAAATGAGAAATTGATTTAATGTACTAAATTGACTGCTCCAGATGTATTATAACACTTACATCCTGCGTACTCTGTTATATTTTTTAAGTAGAAAAAACACTTGAGTCATTTTAATGTGCAGTAGGCCTACATTCGCTGCAGATTTTTTTATGTCAACCTATGTTCTTTGAGTGACCTTTCATTGTTACATGTCCATCTGTGGTGTTTGAGTGACCTTTCATTGTTACATGTCCATCTGTGGTGTTTGAGTGACCTTTCATTGTTACATGTCCATCTGTGGTGTTTGAGTGACCTTTCATTGTCACATGTCCATCTATGGTGTTTGAGTTACCTTTCATTGTCACATGTCCATCTATGGTGTTTGAGTTACCTTTCATTGTCACATGTCCATCTATGGTGTTTGAGTGACCTTTCATTGTCACATGTCCATCTATGGTGTTTGAGTGACCTTTCATTGTCACATGTCCATCTATGGTGTTTGAGTGACCTTTCATTGTCACATGTCCATCTATGGTGTTTGAGTGACCTTTCATTGTCACATGTCCATCTATGGTGTTTGAGTGACCTTTCATTGTCACAGGTCCATCTATGGTGTTTGAGTGACCTTTCATTGTCACAGGTCCATCTATGGTGTTTGAGTGACCTTTCATTGTCACATGTCCATCTATGGTGTTTGAGTGACCTTTCATTGTCACATGTCCATCTATGGTGTTTGAGTGACCTTTCAACGTCGCATGTCCATCTATGGTGTTTGAGTGACCTTTCAACGTCGCATGTCCATCTATGGTGTTTGAGTGACCTTTCAACGTCGCATGTCCATCTATGGTGTTTGAGTGACCTTTCAACGTCGCATGTCCATCTATGGTGTTTGAGTGACCTTTCAACGTCGCATGTCCATCTATGGTGTTTGAGTGACCTTTCAACGTCGCATGTCCATCTATGGTGTTTGAGTGACCTTTCAACGTCGCATGTCCATCTATGGTGTTTGAGTGACCTTTCAACGTCGCATGTCCATCTATGGTGTTTGAGTGACCTTTCAACGTCGCATGTCCATCTATGGTGTTTGAGTGACCTTTCAACGTCGCATGTCCATCTATGGTGTTTGAGTGACCTTTCAACGTCGCATGTCCATCTATGGTGTTTGAGTGACCTCTCAACGTCGCATGTCCATCTATGGTGTTTGAGTGACCTCTCAACGTCGCATGTCCATCTATGGTGTTTGAGTGACCTGTCAACGTCGCATGTCCATCTATGGTGTTTGAGTGACCTTTCAACGTCGCATGTCCATCTATGGTGTTTGAGTGACCTCTCAACGTCGCATGTCCATCTATGGTGTTTGAGTGACCTCTCAACGTCGCATGTCCATCTATGGTGTTTGAGTGACCTTTCAACGTCGCATGTCCATCTATGGTGTTTGAGTGACCTGTCAACGTCGCATGTCCATCTATGGTGTTTGAGTGACCTGTCAACGTCGCATGTCCATCTATGGTGTTTGAGTGACCTTTCAACGTCGCATGTCCATCTATGGTGTTTGAGTGACCTTTCAACGTCGCATGTCCATCTATGGTGTTTGAGTGACCTTTCAACGTCGCATGTCCATCTATGGTGTTTGAGTGACCTTTCAACGTCGCATGTCCATCTATGGTGTTTGAGTGACCTTTCAACGTCGCATGTCCATCTATGGTGTTTGAGTGACCTTTCAACGTCGCATGTCCATCTATGGTGTTTGAGTGACCTTTCAACGTCGCATGTCCATCTATGGTGTTTGAGTGACCTTTCAACGTCGCATGTCCATCTATGGTGTTTGAGTGACCTTTCAACGTCGCATGTCCATCTATGGTGTTTGAGTGACCTTTCAACGTCGCATGTCCATCTATGGTGTTTGAGTGACCTTTCAACGTCGCATGTCCATCTATGGTGTTTGAGTGACCTTTCAACGTCGCATGTCCATCTATGGTGTTTGAGTGACCTTTCAACGTCGCATGTCCATCTATGGTGTTTGAGTGACCTTTCAACGTCGCATGTCCATCTATGGTGTTTGAGTGACCTTTCAACGTCGCATGTCCATCTATGGTGTTTGAGTGACCTTTCAACGTCGCATGTCCATCTATGGTGTTTGAGTGACCTTTCAACGTCGCATGTCCATCTATGGTGTTTGAGTGACCTTTCAACGTCGCATGTCCATCTATGGTGTTTGAGTGACCTTTCAACGTCGCATGTCCATCTATGGTGTTTGAGTGACCTTTCAACGTCGCATGTCCATCTATGGTGTTTGAGTGACCTTTCAACGTCGCATGTCCATCTATGGTGCTTGAGTGACCTTTCAACGTCGCATGTCCATCTATGGTGCTTGAGTGACCTTTCATTGTTACATGTCCATCTATGGTGTTTGAGTGACCATTCATTGTTACATGTACATCTATGGTGTTTGAGTGACCTTTCATTGTTACATGTCCATCTATGGTGTTTGAGTGACTTTTCATTGTTACATGTCCATCTATGGTGTTTGAGTGACCTTTCATTGTTACATGTCCATCTTCGGTGTTTGAGTGACCTTTCATTGTCACATGTCCATCTTCGGTGTTTGAGTGACCTTTCATTGTTACATGTCCATCTATGGTGTTTGAGTGACCTTTCATTGTTACATGTCCATCTATGGTGTTTGAGTGACCTTTCATTGTCACATGTCCATCTATGGTGTTTGAGTGACCTTTCATTGTCACATGTCCATCTATGGTGTTTGAGTGACCTTTCATTGTCACATGTCCATCTATGGTGCTTGAGTGACCTTTCATTGTCACATGTCCATCTATGGTGTTTGAGTGACCTTTTTTGTTACATGTCCATCTTCGGTGTTTGAGTGACCTTTCATTGTTACATGTCCATCTATGGTGCTTAAGTGACCTTTCATTGTTACATGTCCATCTATGGTGCTTGAGTGACCTTTCATTGTTACATGTCCATCTATGGTGCTTGAGTGACCTTTCATTGCTACATGTCCATCTATGGTGCTTGAGTGACCTTTCATTGTTACATGTCCATCTATGGTGCTTGAGTGACCTTTCATTGTTACATGTCCATCTATGGTGCTTGAGTGACCCTTCATTGTTACATGTCCATCTATGGTGCTTGAGTGACCCTTCATTGTTACATGTCCATCTATGGTGTTTGAGTGACCTTTCATTGCTACATGTCCATCTATGGTGCTTGAGTGACCTTTCATTGTTACATGTCCATCTATGGTGCTTGAGTGACCTTTCATTGTTACATGTCCATCTATGGTGCTTGAGTGACCTTTCATTGTTACATGTCCATCTATGGTGCTTGAGTGGCCTTTCATTGTTACATGTCCATCTATGGTGTTTGAGTGACCTTTCATTGTTACATGTCCATCTATGGTGTTTGAGTGACCATTCATTGTTACATGTCCATTTTCGGTGTTTGAGTGACCATTCATTGTTACATGTCCATCTATGGTGTTTGAGTGACCTTTCATTGTTACATGTCCATCTATGGTGTTTGAGTGACCTTTCATTGCTACATGTCCATCTATGGAGTTTGAGTGACCTTTCATTGTTACATGTCCATCTATGGTGTTTGAGTGACCTTTCATTGTTACATGTCCATCTATGGTGTTTGAGTGACCTTTCAACGTCGCATGTCCATCTATGGTGTTTGAGTGACCTTTCAACGTCGCATGTCCATCTATGGTGCTTGAGTGACCTCTCATTGTCGCATGTCCATCTATGGTGTTTGAGAGACCTTTCATTGTCACATGTCCATCTATGGTGTTTGAGAGACCTTTCATTGTCACATGTCCATCTATGGTGTTTGAGTGACCTTTCATTGTTACATGTCCATCTATGGTGTTTGAGAGACCTGTCATTGTTACATGTCCATCTATGGTGTTTGAGTGACCTTTCATTGTTACATGTCCATCTATGGTGCTTGAGTGACCTTTCATTGTTACATGTCCATCTATGGTGCTTGAGTGAATTGTCATTGTTACATGTCCATCTATGGTGTTTGAGTGACCTTTCATTGTTACATGTCCATCTATGGTGTTTGAGTGACCTTTCATTGTTACATGTCCATCTATGGTGTTTGAGTGACCTTTCATTGTTACATGTCCATCTATTTTTTGAGTGACCTTTCATTGTTACATGTCCATCTATGGTGTTTGAATGACCTTTCATTGTTATATGTCCATCTATTTTTTGAGTGACCTTTCATTGTTACATGTCCATCTATTTTTTGAGTGACCTTTCATTGTTACATGTCCATCTATGGTGTTTAAGTGACCTTTCATTGTTACATGTCCATCTTCGGTGTTTGAGTGACCTTTCATTGTTACATGTCCATCTTCGGTGTTTGAGAGACCTTTCATTGTTACATGTCCATCTATGGTGTTTGAGTGACCTTTCATTGTTACATGTCCATCTATGGTGTTTGAGTGACCGTTCATTGTTACATGTCCATCTATGGTGTTTGAGTGACCTTTCATTGTTACATGTCCATCTATGGTGTTTGAGTGACCTTTCATTGTTACATGTCCATCTATGGTGTTTGAGTGACCTTTCATTGTCGCATGTCCATCTATGGTGTTTGAGTGACCTTTCATTGTCGCATGTCCATCTATGGTGTTTGAGTGACCTTTCATTGTCGCATGTCCATCTATGGTGTTTGAGTGACCTTTCATTGTCACATGTCCATCTATGGTGTTTGAGTGACCTTTTATTGTCACATGTCCATCTATGGTGTTTGAGTGACCTTTCATTGTCACATGTCCATCTATGGTGTTTGAGTGACCTTTCATTGTCACATGTCCATCTATGGTGTTTGAGTGACCTTTCATTGTTACATGTCCATCTATGGTGTTTGAGTGACCTTTCAATGTTACATGTCCATCTATGGTGTTTGAGTGACCTTTCATTGTTACATGTCCATCTATGGTGTTTGAGTGACCTTTCATTGTTACATGTCCATCTATGGTGTTTGAGTGACCTGTCATTGTTACATGTCCATCTATGGTGTTTGAGTGACCTTTCATTGTTACATGTCCATCTATGGTGTTTGAGTGACCTCTCATTGTTACATGTCCATCTATGGTGTTTTAGTGACCTTTCATTGTTACATGTCCATCTATGGTGTTTTAGTGACCTTTCATTGTTACATGTCCATGTATGGTGCTTGAGTGACCTTTCATTGTTACATGTCCATCTATGGTGCTTGAGTGACCTTTCATTGTTACATGTCCATCTATGGTGCTTGAGTGACCTTTCATTGCTACATGTCCATCTATGGTGCTTGAGTGACCTTTCATTGTTACATGTCCATCTATGGTGCTTGAGTGACCTTTCATTGTTACATGTCCATCTAAGGTGTTTGAGTGACCTTTCATTGTTACATGTCCATCTATGGAGTTTGAGTGACCTTTCATTGTTACATGTCCATCTATGGTTTTTGAGTGTCCTTTCATTGTTACATGTACATCTATGGTGTTTGAGTGACCTTTCATTGTTACATGTCCATCTATGGTGTTTGAGTGACCTTTCATTGTTACATGTCCATCTATGGTGTTTGAGTGACCTTTCATTGTTACATGTCCATCTTCGGTGTTTGAGTGACCTTTCATTGTTACATGTCCATCTATGGTGTTTGAGTGACCTTTCATTGTTACATGTCCATCTATGGTGTTTAAGTGACCGTTCATTGTTACATGTCCATCTATGGTGTTTGAGTGACCTTTCATTGTTACATGTCCATCTATGGTGTATGAGTGACCTTTCATTGTTACATGTGCATTTATGGTGTTTGAGTGACCTTTCATTGTTACATGTGCATCTATGGTGTTTGAGTGACCTTTCATTTATACATGTCCATATATGGTGTTTGAGTGACCTTTCATTGTTACATGTCCATCTATGGTGTTTGAATGACCTTTCATTGTTACATGTCCATCTATTGTTTGAGTGACCTTTCATTGTTACATGTCCATTTATGGTGTTTGAGTGACCTTTCATTGTTACATGTCCATCTATGGTGTTTGAGTGACCTTTCATTGTTATATGTCCATCTATGGTGTTTGAGTGACCTTTCATTGTTACATGTCCATCTATGGTGTATGAGTGACCTTTCATTGTTACATGTGCATTTATGGTGTTTGAGTGACCTTTCATTGTTACATGTGCATCTATGGTGTTTGAGTGACCTTTCATTGTTACATGTCCATATATGGTGTTTGAGTGACCTTTCATTGTTACATGTCCATCTATGGTGTTTGAATGACCTTTCATTGTTACATGTCCATCTATTGTTTGAGTGACCTTTCATTGTTACATGTCCATTTATGGTGTTTGAGTGACCTTTCATTGTTACATGTCCATCTATGGTGTTTGAGTGACCTTTCATTGTTATATGTACATCTATGGTGTTTGAGTGACCTTTCATTGTTATATGTCCATCTATGGTGTTTGAGTGACCTTTCATTGTTACATGTACAAGTGATACGACTTTTTTTTTAACCTTAAGGGTATTGCTACAAATTAGTCAATGAACAGTCCATTTTTATCTTCCATTTTACAGAAATACTATAAACAAAATATAGTTCAGTGTGTAAGAAGCTCATAGTAGTTAGTGTACATTTCTAGCACTATGATTTTGCAGCAGACATGTGTGCCAGTACACCACTTATAAGCCAGTTGTTGTCACCGATTCCCAATGTTTCTTTTTTTGCATCTACCTGGACGTTTTCGTGTGCAAATGAGATTATGCAAAGTTGTATTTTATTCTTTAGAGCAGTGAGAAATATATGAGAAAGATCAGAGAAGTAGATTTATAGCAACTGTAGAACCCAAATGGGGTTTTTGAAATTTGATTGAAGGGCTGGACCAGTGCTCGATTTAAGAAAAAACCAGTGCCGTGGATGAAAAACAATTACAGAGCCGGGGATAAATGTCTATGATTTTATCCCCGGCTGGGATATATTAGCTAAAGAAGAGTCGGGGGTGACAGGTCTCAGTGCCGAGGATATCCCCGGAATCCCCGGCGGTAAATCGAGCCCTGGGCTGGACCAAGAACAGATTACTTGAGGTCTTAAATGTGTTTATGTGAACGAACATTAATCACATTTAAACTGACTTAATGTGAACCAGCATGAATCACATTTAAACAGACTGTGAACTAACATAAATAAAATGTAAACTGACTTTATGTGAACTAACATAAATCACATGTAAACTGACTTTATGAGAACTAACATAAATCACATGTAAACTGACTTTATGTGAACTAACATAAATCACATGTAAACTTTTCGATGTAAGGGAACAAAAGGGAGAGTACAGCAGGTCGTATCAAACTGTTTAGTGGGGCCATATGTGACCCGTGGGCTATAGATTGCCCCAGCCCCGTAGCGTGAAAATTCTACATCAGGGGCCAGGCATTCTACAGCAGAGGCCGGGCAATAGCAGGGGGCGGGCCAGGCAATACATTCTACTAAGTAGAGCAATTAAGCAGAGGGGCCAGGCGAAACGCAGGTGGGCGGCCCCCCTGCCCCCCCCCTCCGCACGTTACGGGCCTGGATTGCTCATGTCTTGTCTGGAGGCTGAAAATTGTTTTCAAGATTACTACTTCGGTGCCCTTCTAACTCGGTACACTGTGTGGCCGAACATGCCCAATACCATTCTTGCGTTATTGGCTATCCGGCAAAATAATCAATATATATCCGCATTAAAATGTATGTTTGTAAAAACAAGCAATTAAGCCTGTTCCATTCTGGACACAGGACGTGTTAGCGCATTTTCCTGTTATGTATCAGTACGTATGCTATCTTTCAGTAAATATTTGTAAATTTTGGAAATGTTTATAAATTCAATTGTGTAATGCATATATCTGTAAAAAATAAATTATAAAGACGTTTCTTTATATTTGAAAAAAAATTATTGTCTCTTAAATCTAACTACAAGTGGTTTGTGGTTTCTGAAATAGGACTCATAATTGAAAACATTCGAAATTATAATCATTTAATCGTCCGAAAAATCCGTCAATTGTTGCATAGCTCTGATACTTTCAATTAAACTCAGAACACAAGCTTACTATTTCATTTGATGAGTTTCTTAATAAATCTTGGTGAAACTACGTGCTGCAGTATTTCGCACCAAATGAACGGGCAATTGAACGTACAAGGTGTATATATAATATATAAGCCACTTAGGAGCCCTGAAGCCCGGCCCTCAGAGATCCTATCGCGAAATGAACTTTTGATGTACACATGACAGGCCAAGACCTACAAAA
Organism: Bulinus truncatus; assembly: GCA_021962125.1. NCBI lineage: Eukaryota > Metazoa > Mollusca > Gastropoda > Planorbidae > Bulinus > Bulinus truncatus. The sequence goes on from JAGDYQ010000192.1 coordinate 1,364,089, forward strand.
TGATATATACATCATATACTATATACTTATAGTTGCTGAGATATAGCGCTCCTTTATTAATATAGCTTATATAGTAAAAAACGGTACTAAGGCCCCTTTTACGGCCCTGAGAGGTCAGATCGCGAAATGAAAAAAAGTCGTTTCTTGGCAGGCCAAGACCTACAAAATGATATATACATCATGGGTCTAGGACTTATGGTTGTTGAGATCTAGGGTGTACACGGACGGACAGACAAAACGGGGACAATAGAGCATTTTTTTTTCGAAAATGTTCTAAAAAACTATCAAATATAAAAAAATATAAAAAAAACAACCTTGAATACAATTACTGTAATAAAATGTCTTCTTTTATTACTACACGTTAGGTGGTTCATTATTATGTACAGATCTACGGCCTTCAGCATTATCGGGATTGTTCGAATGTCATTTGCGCAACATAGGTTGGATTGTCGGAAGTCTAGGGTTCTGCGTTAAATCGAAAGGAGAAAACAAGAATTCAAAATGACGTCTTGCCGCATCTCGATTCGATAAATGTTTTTTTTTTAATCTACAGTTTTTAAAAGTTTCTGCGGTTTTTAAATATGAAACCCGTTGGCCAATATGTGAAATAATTCCACCTATATATATATATATTTGTTTTTTTTTTTCTACAATATATTTAAATTGTAATAAAATCAGGGAAAAAACCGGATCTGTCTGAAACCAAAAATAACCTAGCCTACTGATCAAATCTAAGGGAATACAATTATATGCAGAGATTTTGCAGGGTACAGCCAGTCTGACATAAAACGCAGACTGATAAATGTAAGGAAATTTGAAAATTTAATTTGTTCTCCGTTAAAGACTATAATGGTTAAAAATAGTTCCAAGGGAGTTAATTTATAATACATGTACGTGTCTAGTAGACTATATACTAAAATTCAGATAAAATTTGCCATATTAATATTTTAGACACCATAAATTATTTAATTGATCAGAGAATAAATTAGAAATGGTCCAATATACTGTCGCCTAATACCTCATTGCCATTGAGCTATTCAGTGGGTTTCATTATCCCTTGAACATAATTTATTTGACATACAATTTTCCAGCTCACATCCCCTATCAACAACTGTCTTCAGACCTCTCTCCCCCCCCCCCCACCCCATCATCAGTTAATGTAATGGACGAGTCTTCTATTTAGTCTCTTTTTATTTGGCTTTGTCGAACTCGGTGAAAACAATAACTCCACTTTGCCACCATGATAAGATGATTTAAAACATTGTGTACATAAGTATATTAAAACATTGTGTGCATAAGTATATTAAAACATTGTGTGCATAAGTATATTAAAACATTGTGTACATAAGTATATTAAAACATTGTGTAAATAAGTATATTAAAACATTGTGTACATAAGTATATTAAAACATTGTGTACATAAGTATATTAAAACATTGTGTACGTATGTATATTAAAACATTGTGTACAGAAGTATATTAAAACATTGTGTACATAAGTATATTAAAACATTGTGTACATAAGTATATTAAAACATTGTGTACATAAGTATATTAAAACATTGTGTACTTAAGTAAATTAAAACATTGTGTACATAAATATATTAAAACATTGTGTACATATGTATATTAAAACATTGTGTACTTAAGTATATTAAAACATTGTGTACATAAGTGTCATGGTATAGTTATGAGTACTACGCACACAGGTGTGTGTGTATCTTTGGAGCTTGGCCAACCAGGTCAACATGTGGTCACGGGGTCAAGATTCGAGTTATTTATAGAAAATAAATATGTTGTTTATTGGTAATTTGTATTGTCTAAATGAGGGAGAGACAGAGCGATGTGGAATGTTCGAGTTGGATGGAAGGAAATTATTAGGGAGCGACCGATATGCCTTTTTACCGATAGTCCGATACCGATATTTTCCCCCAGCATTTTTACCGATACCGATATTTTATTTTTAAGGGCTGTCCATTATTTATGTCAACAAATTTTTGGCGATTTTTACCTCCCCCCCCCCTTGTCAACAACTTGTTAAACTTCCAGAGACCCCCCTATAAAATTACGTCAACATTTGATTACCCCCCCCCTAAAAAGGTGGCTTCCAAAATGTTTATGTGGCAAAATTAGTAGGAATATAGTTAGTTTAATTAAAATACTGAATGTTAGGCGAGTGTGTAACACAGAACTACAAACGCTGCTTAATTTTCCTATTTATTAAGTAATTATATTAAATTTAAACAAGTAACATTGTTGACGTCAACTTTTCTTGACCTCCCTCCCCTCCCAATTGTCAACAATTGTCAAAAATTTTCTGACCCCCTCCCCACCTATTTTGTTGACGTAATTAATGGACAGCCCCCTAAGCAACAACAATGCCAATTGCCAAACACGTGTTTCTCTCGTGCTAATACAGATAATGACGTATGTCAACCCATGCTTACCCCTTCCCTGTCATATTCCGTGACGCTTCGCCCACACAAAAAGTCTTGTTTGGCCCCCCCCCCCCCCCCAACTTCCCATCCCAACAAAAAATACGCACAGATGTTCACTAATTGTATCATTCAAGGTCATACATTAGAATTAAGAAATGCCAAGTGCCAATCCTATTGTTTCAAGGTCATATCTCTGATGTATACGTGACAATTTCTGTGTACGGGTTTTTTTTTTCCTTTTTTTTAAAATCTTGTCTGATCTAGTTATAGAATTGGGTTATTTACTGATTTTCTTTTCTGCAACTCTGTTGTGAAAAAAAAACAACAATGTATCGGCAGCCAAAAAACGGCCGGTCCGACAGTTAACCCATAGTGCCAATATCGGTTCGACTATCGGTCGCTCCCTACAACAATCGGCCGATCCGATATTAACCGATAGTGCCAATATCGGTCCGATACCGATAGCGATCCGATTATCGGTCGCTCCCTAGAAATTATACAAAGACGATGTTCAGTTGAGAAAGAAGAGAATTGAGTCAATCGAGTCAGTGAAGTCATTTGAGTTCAGAAGTTCAGTTGAGTATTGAGAGAGTATTCGAGTACATATCAGAAGTTTAGTTAATCAGTTAAGTTCATTGTTAACAAGTATTATTCATTGGATTTATTCTGTTTATTTATATTATTGTGTCGTCAATAAATCATATGAACCATGGACATGAATTGAGTTCTCATTATTAACCAATGCTACACAATAACGTCATTTACATGGTCGCAGCGGATAAAAACATCATTTACATGGTCGCAGCGGTGGTCGTGCTAAACCACATACTTCATTTACATGGTGGCCAGCAACATAGTGAATCCGCCTCCGAGGACACATCAAACAGAATTTGAGGAGACATTGAGGTCAGTGTTATAAGAAATACTCCTCTTAGAAGAGACTGTACGTTAAGTACGGCAGCATTTATTATATGTTTATGATACGCCGCTACGTTACATACTACAGAGAGCATTTCAACTACAGTTGAATAATAATATCATTCATTTACTCGTCGCTGGACAGTAAATTGACCTGAATAGAATATACGCACTTAACGTGTGCAGTCAAGTGGAACATTTTTGTAAACAATTCTTACGCAGTCAGGTCAGAAATTTCATGAACTTTCAAGTTTATTTATAACAGTGCTAGACTGGACTATTTATTAACTGTAGTAAACTGTTTTATTGGAGTTTATTCGAGAACAAAAGAGAAGGTCAAGTAAACAAGGGACATAATTAGTATTAACTTGAGATAATTTAATTTAATTGAAAATCTTTGTGTATGATTCCAGTGTACTAATTTTTTTATTCATGTTACATGTATTTTTCATATGAATATTAGACTAGCTAATTTCATTTGCTATTAGGAATTAATTTATTGTCTTTTTGGAGTTATATATACATTTTTGTATTTTTGAGTGAATTTAAGGCTCCACTTAGACACTAGATTAAAATATTTGTTTAGTGGTATATGTCTAGTTTGTTTAAACATTTGAATATTGCTGGTTATACTCCTCTCGTAACATTCTTTTATCTTGTCCTAGATAATTTCATGGTTCATTGTTTATGTTGTTATTTTGATGTCATTATTATAATATTTTTTATATAGATTTGATAATATTAATATTTTAGTTAGTACATTGGATTGATTGCTACACACTTGAAATTACTGAAAAACAGAATATATATAGTGGCATATATTGAATCTTTGGAAGATAACACTGAAAGATGGTTATGGTATGCTGATATGCTACGTCTGAAAGGAAGAGAACTGTCACACTTTATGAAGGAAAGAGAAAAATATTATGAATTACACAAAACTAGATATTCAGGAACAATATCCGGCATTAACAAATTTGATGGAAGAACATTTGAAATTGATGAATATTTTATAGATTTTGAAGGATTTTGTGATCTAAATAATATACAACGTAGTAAATGGACAACTCAACTATTTGAATCTTGTGAATGTGAAGCAAAAGAAGCTCTACTCACTATACCTAACTATGATGATCTTACATATTGCCAAGTTCAGTTGAAACTGTGCAGATATTTCTATAAAAGTAAAAGAGCTCGAGAACTTGAATGTGATGAATATAAATTAGATTCTTGGGACGTAGCTTGTTTAAAAGGACGACAAATTGGTTTACAATATGGAAAACTAGCAGAATTTATTTTAAAAGAAATTGGAGTAGATACTATACAGAAATGTACACAAACAGAAAACGTAGATGGTGAAACTACTGATGTACAATATCAGAATATAATGGATAAACTTCTCAAATTAAACATCAAAATGGAATTAATCATTAACAAAATTGATGAAGTGGAAACGAAACTCGGAAGTATGCAGGCTGACATAAGCGATTTGAAAAGTAAACAACACAAGACTAAGCTAACATATGCTGATGAGCACAAAATAAACAATGAAGTTATCTCAGCAGTAGAAGAGAAATTAAATACAATAGGATGTGAGATCACATGTATAAAAGAGAAAGTAATACATACCAGTCAGACAAGTAATGATAGAGACAATAAACATACTCAAACGGATCCTAATGACAACGTTAGTCCAGAACATATCGTTGGAACAATGTTGGTATAAACACATTGTAAAAATACCAAATATCTAACTAAAAACAAAGTTGAACAAGTCGTTTCGTTGTTTAAAAAAACTAGAAATCAAAAGGATAATAAAAAAGTTTGGACAAGAGATGTCAATGAATCTAGAACAAGACCAAATGTCAATGAATCTAGAACAAGACCAAATGTCAATGAATCTAGAACAAGACCAAATGTCAATGAATCTAGAACAAGACCAAATGTCAATGAATCTAGAACAAGACCAAATGTCAATGAATCTAGAACAAGACCAAATGTCAATGAATCTAGAACAAGACCAAATGTCAATGAATCTAGAATAAGATCAAATATCAATGACCGTAGAACAAGGTCAAATCTCAATAAATCTGCAATGAGAACAAATGTTAACGACTCAAGAAGGAGAGCAGAGATGAATCATTCAAGAAAGTTCTCACATAAAAATAAAACAACTCAACCAGAAGTAATTTTTTGCAAATATTGTCGACATATAGGACACAGATACAAGGATTGTAGGTCAAGAAGAATGAACATTGTTTGTTACAGGTGTTGCAAGAGAGGTCACATTGAGAAACAATGCAAAGAGTTCATGACTAAGAGAAGAATAGATCACAATGGAAAGATGATGCATGACTACAGACATCATAGAGAAGTGAATCAGAATGAGCACAGATACAAAAGCTTCGGCAGGAAACCAGATAACTACAGAACAATATATCATAACAACATAAATTATGATGATGAAAGACAGCATGTGAATGGTGCAAGATGTCGTGATGCAGATATGTCGCTGGATGAATGTTTCAATAGAAGAGCCAAATGCTTTAGAAGTAAATTTAAATTTTTTAGACCATATTTGTACATGAATAATTAAATAATTTTCATACAGACTAAACTAAAACAAAATGACTATTGTAAAATATCACATTGTTTATTTTGTATCAATCTGATCTATGATTGCATGTACTTCTTATTTTGATGTTGAATCACAAAATTGTATACATTGTATATGTACATATTTTTGACAATATGTATTCACCTAAATTATGTTTAAGAAAAAGGGGGGAGGTGTCATGGTATAGTTATGAGTACTACGCACACAGGTGTGTGTGTACCTTTGGAGCTTGGCCAACCAGGTCAACATGTGGTCACAGGGTCAAGATTCGAGATATTTATAGAAAATAAATATGTTGTTTATTTGTAATTTGTATTGTCTAAATGAGGGAGAGACAGAGCGATGTGGAATGTTCGAGTTGGATGGAAGGAAATTATATAAAGACGATGTTCAGTTGAGAAAGAAGAGAATTGAGTCAATCGAGTCAGTGAAGTCATTTGAGTTCAGAAGTTCAGTTGAGTATTGAGAGAGTATTCGAGTACATATCAGAAGTTTAGTTAATCAGTTAAGTTCATTGTTAACAAGTATTATTCATTGGATTTATTCTGTTTATTTATATTATTGTGTCGTCAATAAATCATATGAACCATGGACATGAATTGAGTTCTCATTATTAACCAGTGCTACACAATAACGTCATTTACAATAAGTATATTAAAACATTGTGCACATAAGTATGTTAAAACATTGTGTACATAAGTATGTTAAAACATTGTGTACATAAGTATATTAAAACATTGTGTACATAAGTATATTAAAACATTGTGTACATAAGTATATTAAAACATTGTGTACATAAGTATATTAAAACATTGCGTACGTATGTATATTAAAACATTGTGTACGTATGTATATTAAAACATTGTGTACATATGTATATTAAAACATTGTGTACATAAATATATTAAAACATTGTGTACATAAGTATATTAAAACATTGTGTACGTATGTATATTAAAACATTGTGTACGTATGTATATTAAAACATTGTGTACGTATGTATATTAAAACATTGTGTACGTATGTATATTAAAACATTGTGTACAAAAGTATATTTAAACATTGTTTGCAATAAATTGTCTTACCGCACCAAAAATGTTGTCATGTCACACCTTTAAGCTAAAAAACATCGACACTTTCAATAATTAAAACAGACACTTTCAATAATTAAAATAGACACTTTCAATAATTAAACAGACACTTTCAATAATTAAAATAAACACTTTCAATTATTAAAATAAACACTTTTAATAATTAAAACAGACACTTTCAATAATTAAAATAGACACTTTCAATAATTAAAATAAACACTTTCAATTATTAAAATAAACACTTTCAATAATGAAAATAGACACTTTCAACAATTAAAACAGACATTTTCAATAATTAAAATAGACACTTTCAGTAATTAAAATAGACACTTTCAATAATTAAAATAAACACTTTCAATAATTAAAATAGACACTTTCAAAAATTAGTACCTGTTACAGGCCCCGCTCGCGAGACCCCAGATGTTAAGGATCCCTAGAAGGGCCCTCAGAATATTAAGGATCCCGAGAGGGGTAACCTGGGCTTGTGTCTAGGCGTATGAGGGGCCAAGACTCAACGTTCGACCCGTATTTTATTTATCTTCCTGCCACTCACACAGTCTTCACAGCAATTAGGTAATTCAGGTGACTATGATCAACTCAACAACGTCGTGGGTACAACAAATAGATGTTTATTCGGTACAAAGGCACCAGTCCGTATCGGAAGTCTGGTGGCCTTTCAAAGATATCAAAAATAATCCAAAAAGATAAGTAATGTGGTAATCCAATGTAAAATGATCAATAAATGGAGGGGCGTGTCCACCCTAGATCTCTCTCTCTCTATATATATATTCTCTATCTCTCTATTCTCTGTCTCTCTCTGTATATATCTCACTTTCTCTCACTCCGAGACACAGCAATCGACTGGGTATCACTAAGCCCGATTGCTATTCACAAATCGACTTGTCGGGCCGCCGTTCCCAGGCCGACTGTCTTAGAATCTATCTTTTACTCCGCTCCAACACTTTCTCCCACGTGACCATTAGCCAATCAAATATGTTAACTGCTAATTCAAACTTTCAAACCAATGGTGGGGAGGTGGCGTCTAGATGTGGGGGGGGGGGAGGGAGAAATACGCCGTGTAGACAAAGACAATAGTAGTAACTGGACATCCAGCGGGTCTCTGTCCCTTTGAAGGCGCCGACCGGAGAATAGCAGTCCGGTGGTCAGAGAATTTCCCGGGAGGAATGTAACATGTTACTGTTACCCGTAACTTTGGTTCGCCGAGGGAGGATCGGTCCGAACACCTGGACGTGGGATGCAATTAACGGGGGTGGGGTGGGAACGGGGGGGGAACTAAGGGGCGGGAACGTAGATTTGATGTATAGTTTACTTTGACATACATATTAAAGATATTACTATTTTTACGTTAAGGGTTGGAGTAGGTAGTTTCGATAAATTAGTCACAACCTGTGACAGTACCTTTCCAACAACACTGAAGTCAAAACCATCTCAACAAATTATAATAGTAGTATTGGCTGAAACATTTACTTAAACAGCCTTAGAAGTACTCGGGGCCCAAAGCGAGATCTTTAGAACGTTTACACGGGGCCCAAAGCGAGTTCATTAGAACTTCTATGTGTGGCCTAAAACGAGATTATTAGAACGTCTATGTGGGGCCCAAAGAGAGATCATTAGAACGTCATGCGTCATTGGGAAATATCTTTCAAGGTCACAGGGAATGTGGATGGTAAATTACATGTATTACATTGTTTGTAAATTTAAAAATAAACTAATGAAAAAAAAGCTTGGCTGCAGAGAAGGTCCTAGCTGTTAGAAAGAACAGAGAAGGCCCTAGCTGTTAGAAAGAACAGAGAAGATCCTAACTATTAGAAAGAACAGAGAAGGTCCTAGGTGTTAGAAAGAACAGAGAAGGTCCTAGCTATCAGAAAGAACAGAGAAGGTCCTAGCTATTAGAAAGAACAGAGAAGGTTCTATCAATTTCAATTGATGAAAGAAAGATCCATGTAAATAATTTTTTTTTAATTCATGAAAAAGCTGTCAATCAAATTAAAAAAAAAAGTTTAATGTTATATATGAAACTGGCAACATTATTAAGTTAATTATAAAAAAAAGCAACTTTGTGTCATTGTCTGCAAACCTTTTTATATACTTTTTGTGATTTTCTTTTTTTGCGCTTTTGGTGTTTTTCACTTCTTTTTACAACGTTTTTCTTAACTTCACTTCTTGTCTGTGTGTGTGTACGCGGAATTTGGCAATCCAATTTTAGACCACTTTCCGATAAGCTATAGCTCTGATACTTTCAATAAAACTCAGAACCCGATGACAGTGCAATATTTTTACTATTTCATTATGATTTGATGAGTTTCTTAATAAATAAAATTAAATATGTATGGCGAATAGGTCACAGCCTTGTCTAAATCAAGGGAAATTGCTGATGCTAAATGTAGTACACATTAACGGAATTCGGCTCCAATTTTACACCACTTTCCGAAAAACTATAGCTCTGATACTTTCAATATAGCTCAGAACCCGATGACAATGCATATTCTTACTATTTCATTATGATTTGATGAGTTTCTTAAGTATTTTTCGAAAATAAAATTATTGTGGCTGAAGTAGTGAAGAAAGAATATGTGACGTCTGTGCTCTCTGATACGTTCTTGTGATAAGACCACTTCCAGAACGAAAAAAATATAACGGCCAAAATTGATTTTAAAAGCGAAAGCAGCACAATAAAAACTAATGTGTTGAAACATTATTTAAAGTAAAAGAATTCAAAATTTATATTCTCTGTTTATAAACATGATACTCGAATACGTTTCACTACTTTCTTTGATTTTACAATGTGCGGTTGTGTAGGCTACGCGAACAGTTGTGTATGTTTGCGTGGCGAGGTCAAGTGAGAGGTCACGAGGTCAAGATTCCGAAAAGCTGTAGCTCTGATACTTTCAATATAGCTCAGAACCCGATGACAATGCAATAGTCTTACTATTTCATTATGATTTGATACTTAATCGGGTCTGTCTTACACCAAAATCTTTTAACTATTCATATTAATTAAAAAAAAAAATATTTTAATTAAAAAAGTAGAAAATAAAAAGTACATTATAAGAAATATTTATAACAAACAACGTTTTCCTTGCGAACTAAAAAGCAGAAAAAATTTCTGAATAAATTGGTAAGATGGTAATAGTAATAGACTTTGTAAGAGCTTCTGATTTTTATAAAAACGGAAAACGTTGGGCGCATGAACACAAACATCTAGACCTTTATAAGATACTCTAATGTATATAAATGAAAACCTGTTTAAAATAATTTCACTATATTAATATATTGATTCAATTGACTTTACAAGTATTACATTCTATATCATGAGTTTAGGTTATACAACACTAGAATTAATTTTACTTTAATGGTTAACATTTGATGATTCTAATACTGTAATACAAACATTCACATAATATCAGATTCATGCGCCCAATGTTTTTCGTTTTTATAAAAATCAGAAGCTCTTATAAAGTCTATTACTATTACCATCCTACCAATTTATTCAGAAATTATTTTCTGCTTTTTAGTACGCAAGAAAAACGTTGTTTTTATAAAATATTTTTTTTTTTATAATGTAATTTTTATTCTAGAAAATTTCGGTTCTCATCGCTATTTATACAAGGAATATATATAATCCTTTTTAAGCAATTTTTTTATTCGGAACTCTGGTGGAGCGTATAAAAGAAAGACATGCAGTAACAAGTTCAGAGTCATGTGACATTTTCATTGAGAATCTTAGTATTGAATTACTGGTCACAAAATATTATGTCACACTGCAGCTTTTCAAATCATTACAATCCAATGAGCTCCCATTTTAAGTGGGATATTTCTGGGTATAAACTTTATCAAGGCAGCAGCCCCGTAGCCAAGGGGGGGGCATTGGGAGGGTCGTGCCCCCCTAGGTGTGGAGTGCCCCCCCTCCGCTTAAAAAGAAAAAAGAGGAAAAAAATAAAGAAAAAGTAACTAAAATGAGAAAAACTGCCCCCTTGCTGGGTATTGTTGCCCCCCTGCTTACTTTGACCTGGCTACGGGCCTGCAAGGCAGCCGATTGCATACTGGAACATTTTAGTCGAATGAAATAATCGTAAAGAAATTAGAATTCATGAAATAAAATAATTGTATAATTAATTTACTTGTCTTAACTAAAGTTTAAATACAACTCAGTGCAGTATATATTTGTTTTGCTACACGCCAATGATCTATCTATCTATCTATCTATCTATCTATCTATCTATCTATCTATCTATCTATCTATCTATCTATCTATCTATCTATCTATCTATCTATCTATCTATCTATCTATCTATCTATCTATCTATCTATCTATCTATCTATCTATCTATCTATCTATCTATCTATCACTCTCACACACAAACACGCTCTCTCTATCTCTCTCTCTCTCTCTCTCTCTACACACACACACACAGACACACACACACACACACACACACACACAAACAAACCTTTATGTTTTAAGTTTTTTTCGCTTAAGTTGTTGTCAGTTGATTCGACTTTGCACCGATAATTCAATTTAAAATATCCTATGTCTGTCATTTGTAGTTGAGATTATGAGGACCATGCTTGTATCCATTGGTTCCTAGTCAATGACATACACTAACATACATCACTACATTCATTCTTATATACTAGTATACAGATTCATCTACTTTTACTGCAACGTTGGGAGGGAAAGGGGGTCAGTTGTCTTTGTTTTTCATTAATGCCATATTTTTTAACTGGGGGCTCTTGAAGTGTGCAGATTGCATCCCTTTATCAACTGGCCCGGACTACAAAACAGTCGGTTTTATATGTCCAGTTTATCCTTTTAACTACGTTCACCAAGACGTTAATTTTTCCGCTCTTGAAATCTCCCTTTCTAATCAAGGCCACAAAATAATGGCATGGGACATTGGTAACTGGCACCACTGTGACACGAACCCGATACTTGCAACCTGATACTAGCTTGCAATCACCGCGTCATCGAATAAAGCTGATGAAATATATGCTCATACAATGCAACATATAGATATTGTGCGTACAAATTCATTCTAAACATTACTTGAGAAAAGGAGGTGTTAAAACCGCGATGTATGTTATTGGTTTTTTTTTCATGCGTAGGTAGACCAAGCAGTTCTAACACTGACTGACGTAGGTGTTGAGTGAGACTGGCTCAGTGTTGAGCGAGTCGGTAGTGATATCCATACACCGCATTCACCCACTACATGCGATTTACACCGTGTTGCATCATCAAATTGTTTAGCTGGCAGATACGACTGATCTTGTCTAAATACCTAATACACAGAGAACAATATTTATCCAAAAATGTTATCTGATATTTTTTTTTTGTTATCAAAAAAAATAAATAAAAAATAAGTGCCTGATGTCGTCAATTTAAGAGAAGTAGGATCGTTGCTGTTCGACCTACTGACCCAGATAACGACGCTGTGTGCTAGGTTTCTTTGTTTACTACACGTCTGTACCGGTGCTACACATCTAGGAAAAAGAGGTTTGGTTTATTTGTTTATAATTTTTCGTTTAGAACGCCGCTTCCTGGTATTTTATAAGAATCAGTTTGTGTGTGTCTACATTTATTGAACAACTTATTACTGTCGTTTATCTCACAAATAAATAAACAAACACGGCTGTTTACACATTCATATTATTTGGCGGATTTTTTATGTAACACGTGGACAAACAAATATAGTGATCACAGGCTTAAACAATACACCACTGACTGTTTCATATTACTACAACTGGTTCATCTGTCACAATAATAAATCTATTATCTTTGCAAACACATATCTATCATCATCATTAGCCCTAATTCTTTCAATTCATGTATTTGTTCGTCTTCTCGGAATTCACAATCGTGATATATCATTCAATCTATCTATGTATCATAGTATATCATACATATATCGATAATTTTCACAATAATGTGTTTATCTTCGTTGCATTTAGATATTGTCTGTATAAGCTATCATAAGCTTTAATTTAATCATGCATCACATAATTCCAAGTCCCATCTTGTCATCTTCATATTCATTTAACTGTCATCTTTACAATAATTTGATATTTTATCACCTAAGAAATAACCAGGGCTGGGGAACCGGTGTGAGTGTCGGCAGTTTTTGTTTTATTTTGTTCAAACAAAATAAAAGCTACCGGTACCTTAGAAGTGGTGTGTGCACTGGCGGCGGAGCAGGGGGGGGGCAGCGGCCCCCACTAAAACTTTTAAGGGGTGGCGGCGCCCCCCCCCCTGAATTTCAAGTCTGCCCCCCCCCCTAAAATTTTAACTTTTTTAACTTTGTAATTCATTTAGTTTATATGTATCATTTTCATAATTCATTTGATTTATTTCTTAAATGTAATATTTGAAAGAAATTATAATTAATTTACATTTTACAGTAATCACATTATTGAGAGTTGTTGTGGCATATTTTAAAACTAGTTGCAAATATCCGGCTTGGCCCGGGTTTAAAATAAGGTTTTCTGTTTATTTAAGAAGCGTAATTTGACGTTTAATTAAGGTTTAAAATAAGACGCGTAAAAAAGGGTTTATTTGCATGCAATAAAAGGGTACATTTATCTTAAAGCAATGTGATACACAACATATTTGGCAGTTCCTCTCTCTCTCTCTCTCTCTCTCCCTCTCTCTCTCTCTCTCTTTTCCCCTCCCTCTTTCCCTCCCTCCCTCTTTCCCTCCCTCCCTTCCCCCCCCTCTCTCTCTCTCTCTCTCTCTCTCTCTCTCTCTCTCTCTCTTAGGCATGACTGTAGCAAAAGATGACAATTCTTATGGATGAAGGAATGGAATGTAATAATGTAGTAAGTAATGTGATATTTGGTTCCCCGTACCGATCATATTTATAGTAAGTTAGCTATGTGGGAGTGAAGCTCGTAAAACCTGAAATCGGGGTAAAAGTTTGCCAATTTTCATGTCTTTGATATCCAAAATAATTAATTACAATTAAAGCACCCATTGAGATGGAACAAAACCTGTTTAAGAACCTTCCCCGTGTAATTGTGCGTATGTGTACCAAATTTCACGTTATTTGGTTGTCTGGATCTTGAGTTTTAAGGACAGACAGCAAATGCGTCTTATAATTATAGATAAGTATTGCCATCTACCGAATGGCGGCAAATGTAATTTTTAAAGACTATACAATTATTTATTATCTTTTCATAAATTACTTTTTGTTTATTGAGTTTCCCGTTTCCGGCTTCAGTTACATGTTCATCATTGTTCATGATAATTATCAGTAATTTTCTGATCTAATTTCACTATTAAATTTGTAAACAAACTGACATTTACGAATCAGTTGACGACAGCAGTGCTCAATGTTCATTTTTATTTTTTTTAATATATCATTTTTTAATAATATCGATTAAATACTTTCTACAGAATGACTATATTCTATTATTGAATTAAAGGGGTACAATTTATCTTTCGGTCATATTTTGTCTTGCCCCCCAGCCTCCTTGATTTTTGGCTTGCCCCCCCCCCCCCTTAAAATATTTCGTTCCGCTGCCGGTGTGTGTGTGTGTGCCCGAGAGGGGCAGTCATCGCACTATCCTGAGGGAAAAACACAACAATAAATAAAAAAGGAAATAATTTAATGTTTCTTGGTCGGCCCAGTGCCATTTGATCCACGGACCACTACCGATACCGGTCCGTGGCCCGGGGGTTGGGAACCACTGTGTTAATGGGTGCCTAGGCAGCCGGCCAGTTTGTCTATTCTGTAAAGCGGCAACTTCCAGATAATGAATAGGAAAGATAGGAATACGCTGCAACTGTACCGGTATATAAAACGTGAATCAAACTTTAAATTTGCATAATATGTGCACGAATATTACCAGTCGATTTAGATTATACATTGTAGGATGTTGGTACACTGTCTATATTTCTTTTACGTTGTAAACAACTGATTGAGAAAAGGCAATAGTACTAGTATGGTACCGGTACTGAAGAAAAAGATATTGTTAATCCCGAAACTATATCAGTTTTACAATTGTATTTGAATATATATTATCAAGAATATATGTGTGCATTATTACAATTGTATTTGTATATAAATTATCAAGAATATATGTGTGCATTTTTACAATTGTACTTGTATATATATATATTATCAAGAATATATGTGTACATTATTACAATTGTATTTGTCTATAAATTATCAAGAATATATGTGTACATTATTACAATTGTATTTGTCTATAAATTATCAAGAATATATGTGTGCATTTTTACATTTGTATTTGTATCTAAATTAGCCGTCCGCTTTTTTTTTAACCCTAACAGTTAAAGGTGAAAATCTAAATATAACATAAGCGATGCTTTTATTTAAAAGCATTTATACTAGCATTTCCTTATATGTAGATCTCGAAATCAACGAGATTTTCATAGTTTAAAAAGTTAAGAGCCACTGTACTTGAGACTTTGAACTAATGGGACTATTTTTCTATATTAGCTAAAGCTAAAGTGCCAAGCAAAAGAAAAAAAAGATATTAAAATATATATAATAATACATGCATTCATTCTTTTCAATGAAAATATGTATTACATAAACACCGTACCATTCCTTTGTACAAGTTGATATTCAGTTAACAATTAATTGCGTGGGGGTGGGGGTTGGACACAAACTTAGTATTTATCAATCTGTCGCCGACCCTGCCTCTAAGACTATATATACAATGAAACAATCCGCCTTTAAATCTAGTAATCACCGCACAAATACGACATCCTAAAAAACAGCAGCAACAACAACATTGATTTTGACAGCCGTTCAACACAACAGCTGTTTGCACACATTTGCATGTCATCTATTTATCTATATACATATTATTCATTTAACTCTCTGCGTTATATCGAAAGCGGAAAACAAGAATTCAAAATGGCGTCTAGCCACCAGCGTCTCGATTCGATATTTCTTTTTGAAAAATCTACAGTTTTAAATAGTTTCTGTGGTTTTTATTATGAAATGGTAAAGTCCCAAATATTACAAGGTAATAATTAATAGATATAATATCATTCAAATTATTGTAGTTTTTATTAAACCAGATAGCATTTTAACATTGTCAAATGTAAACAATAGTGATAAACGGAAGTGAAAAAAATAATCGAGCGATTTTTTTTAATAGTACATTGAAAATTTCCTTTCGTTCGTGTGATGTGGTGGATGAATGGATAAGCTGTTTGGATTTATCTTTATTTTAATGCTGACTATCCAGGTTCAATTCCTCTTAGGGACATTTTTTTTAATTGTTTTTTTTTTCAGAATGTATCCTTTTAGTTATTTTAATGAAAAGTTACTAATTAGATCTCTTTACATTTTTTTTTTTAAATAATTTATCTTTTAGGATGTAAGATAAAGAAACAACAACTAATTAGTTTTTTAATTATTTCATATCTGAAAAAAATATTTTGAAAATATGTATCAAAGCTGAACACAGAGGCGTACCTAGTTTGGGGGAGGGGGTCCAAAATCGTAAGTCCCGCAGGGCCCTGCTTGAGGGGAGCCCCTAAACTTATTTTTTACATTAAATATTAAGTACATAATCTCATGTCATGGTATCGAATGTCAAAATGCAGGGGCCCCAAAAGAGACTAAGCCCCTGGGCCCCCAAATCCCTAGGTTTGGCACTGGATGAACAATAGTCTATCTCTATGCAAATGCTTTGCAGGGTACAATATGATTGTGTGACGTGGTGGCTGAATGGCTAAGCAACTTGGTGTTTTATTTTTATTCGGACTATCCAGGCTCGATACCTCTCTTTGACATTTTTTTTATTTATTGTTTTTTTTTTTTTAGAATTTATCCTTTTGGTTGTTTTAATGAAAAGTAACTTATTAGATCTCTTTGACATTTTTTATTGAAATGATTTATCCTTTAGGATGTTTAAGAAAAAAGAAACAACAACTAATTAGGTATTTCAATACTTTAAAAAAAAACTTTTTTTGAAAATGTATCAAAGCTGAACACAGAGGCGTACGTAGGGTGGGGGGAGGAGGGTCCAAAATCAAAAGTCCCGCCGGGCCCCAGCTTGAGGGGAGCCCCCAAAACTATGTTTACATTAAATATTAAGTACATAATCTCATGGCAAGGTATCGAACGTCAAAATGCAGGGGCCCCAAAAGAGGTCAAGCCCATGGAACCCCCAATCCCTTGGTTTGGCAATGGCTTTACAATAGTCTATCTTCATGTAATGGCTTTGCATGGTACAGCTATCAAAATGCAGGGGCTCCAAAAGAGATCAAGCCCACGGGCCCCCGAATCCCTTGGTTTGGCACTGGCTTTACAATAGTCTTTCTTCATGCAAAGGCTTTGCAGGGTACAGCTAGTATTTACATAATATACACCAAAAATAAGATTCGCTGATTATTTTTTTTTATTTCATGAACTGCATCAGGGGCGTCATTTCGGGTGCGGCCTGACAGTTTCACCGGGGATATAAAGTTTGGCGGGCCCTTTGCCAATTTTTTAAAGCAGTTTTGGGAGCCCCCCCCCCCCTCCGTTTACAGTGTTTTACATTACGTACATATAAATAATAACGCATACAATTTTAAAATGGAGGATAACTTTGACATTTTAATGTTTGTATAATAATGTAATAAAACTCTCGAAAACTAGTGTGATGTGATGGCTCAATGGTTAAGCTACATGCATGTTTGTTCTGTTGCTGGCTAAGCAGGTTCGATTCCTCGCGCGGTCATTTTTTTAATATAATTTATCTTTTTTTGTTGTTTTAAACAAAACTAACAACAACTTATTAGATCTCCTTGAAGAAACTTTTCAACTTTTTTTTTTTTAAAATTGAAATAATTTATCCTTTAGGCTGTTGTAAGGACAAGAGGCAACAAATTATCCGATTTTAAATTCCGTTCAAAACTTAAAAACAAAAAAAAAATATTTTGAAAATATGTATCAAAGTTTTTATTCTATTCAAAGGCTTTACTGGGTGCAGAGTTTAGTAAATATATAAACATACACCTTTACTCCCCCCCCCCTCTCTCTCTTTTCGGTATCCGGACAAAACCCCCAGCGGACAACCCCCCGGACAAAACCCCCACTGGACCTCTCCCCCTATTTTTATTATAAAATCTATTACTAGGCCCTCATTTTTATTAAAAAATGTAATATATAATACCTTGATGAAAATATAATTAAAAGTATGTATTAGCCCGTCGAGTTACAGTGGTCAAAAGGCAATCTCTTGTTAACTTTACATCAACAGGCAGCTTTTCATGTGGATCGCGATAACTCAACAGGCTAAACTTAATCATAATGGGTGCTAGCCGCAAATGTTTGAGTTCCACGTAGATATCAGTTTAAAATTGTTTAGTTCACAGCCATGTAAGGCAGTCTCTGGCTTCACTTGTACAACCATTGTCGGACAATCAAAGATAAAAACAAACAAACAAAAAAACAAGATGTACATAAGCACCGAGTTTAACTGCTGAATGGTCTCCCCTTGTCCAGGTGGTGTGCCTTTGGTTTAGATTTCCGCGTCATTCATTAGTTGTTTCTTACTTTTCCAGGTCTCCCCGCCTTCCCCCCCCCCCCGCCCCTCTGTTAGCCATGTTTTTTATTAAGTCAAAATAAAAAAATTTCAAAAGTGTCTGATGGTTCACCGTTCTGTCTGTAACAGGCTTAACAATTAAAAAACAAAATGGAGGACAAACATTTTCTGTCATTGCGGTCATTGTTACTTTATCTGTCAATCTGTCAGAAAACAATTTGTCGCTGTCACAAGGTCAGCAATGTCGCAGCTAATGAACATGAGACGGCAATTACAACATGTATTTCCGTGGCCAGACCGTAAACCCGCATGTCTTTATACTTTGCATTTATACATAGACATTTCGAGATAGACATTTCATTTCATAAATAAAGATGTCTGTTTGACAAGGGCTCACGTGTCTTGGCATTTACATGTATAATATCAGTTAATGTCTGGGACAGAACGTACACTGTCTGTTGCTAGTTGTGTCGTGAGAACCATCAGGTGCTCTGCAAGATGTTTCAAACTTCAAATTGTGCGGAAACATGTTGTCGTTGTGTTTCACAACTTGTTGTCATTGTGTAGCCGACTGTAGCCGGATAGCCGCGAGATGTTAAGATCGACAAGAGGGATACTGTTTTTGTTGTTTTTGTCACTAGATGTAGTACATTTATTGCAACATAAATCAAAGGTAAAGCAAGCCTCCACCACTTGATGTAGTACATTTATTGCAACATAAACCAAGGGTAAAGCAAGCCTCCACCACTAGATGTAGTACATTTATTGCAACATAAACTAAGGGTAAAGCAAGCCTCCACCACTAGATGTAGTACATTTATTGCAACATAAACCAAGGGTAAAGCAAGCCTCCACCACTAGATGTAGTACATTTATTGCAACATAAAGAAATGGTTTCGTAAAGCAAGCCTCCACCAGCATTGCCCATTGATCGTATTGACACATATTTGGAACATTATTGAGATTCTTTGACTTGAAAACAAAAAAAAAACACGAATTTTTTTTTTTTTTTTTGTTTCCAGAATATTTTGTATTTATATATAACTACCCTAATATGTTCAATTTGTTCATACTATTGATCGGAATCTTTGACAGAAAACTTCAGGGCACTTTTAACCAGGAATTGCCTCTGTCATTGTTAGTCCACCTACATGTTGTTTTTCCTGGATATTGTCTTATTTCTTAAAGTCCCATGAAAGGATGAGATGCTTATATCTCTTAGATCCTATAAAGCAATAATGGAACGTTTTACTTCAGTGTTTTTTTTTATCCCCCACAATAGCCGATGGTGCAAGGGCGTGGAGGCACTACTGGAGACATAGGTATGTGACAGGACACACCGAGAATGGAAGCAGCGACCCACTGCATGTAGACAGGACTACATCCTGTAGATCCAGCATATTACGAATGGTCGTGCTGTAGAGCGCTCGACTGTCGACCTGAAGGTAGCTCAGGTCCCCGATATATATCTCCCGTGGTGCCTCCTTGGCCATTGCACTATCGGCTATGGTGGGGATGAAAGAAGGGCACCAGAAAAACCGTCCCATTAGTGGTTTATAGGATTTAAGAGATTTCATCTCATCCTTACAGGGACTTCACACAGCATACTACCACAGCGCCTTCCAGTTAACCAGGAGATGTCTCTAGTGATAATTGTCTCCCTCACTGTTGTTCTTGAGACTGCCGATAACATTTGTCTTTGTGTAACGCCATGACAACGTATCACCTCATTAATTGCATTGCAGTTCACTCAGAGGTTGTTGAAGAAAAAAAACACATTTATTCTTTTGTGGTTTTTTAAGCTGAAAAAATTGTATATCATCATGCATTGGGATATTTCTTTTTTTTTTTATTATCAGGTGGGAAACCTGACCCCCCGCGGGCCACGTCCGGTCCTGTCAGACTGTTTGATCCGGCCTGTACTCAGCTCGTCTTCGCTCGTTTACACCAATGACATTTTTATTGTTTTCATTATTTATCATATAAACATTCCATCTATCAGCCTTTTACCCGCCACTTCTATCATATAAACATTCCATCTATCAGCCTTTTACCCGCCACTTCTATCATATAAACATTCCAGCTATCAGCCTTTTACCTGCCACTTCTGTCATATAAACATTCCATCTATCAGCCTTTTACCCGCTACTTCTGTCATATAAACATTCCATCTATCAGCCTTTTACCTGCCACTTCTGTCATATAAACATTCCATCTTTCAGCCTTTTACCCGCCACTTCTATCATATAAACATTCCATCTATCAGCCTTTTACCCGCCACTTCTATCATATAAACATTCCAGCTATCAGCCTTTTACCTGCCACTTCTGTCATATAAACATTCCATCTATCAGCCTTTTACCCGCCACTTCTGTCATATAAACATTCCAGCTATCAGCCTTTTACCTGCCACTTCTGTCATATAAACATTCCATCTATCAGCCTTTTACCTGCCACTTCTGTCATATAAACATTCCATCTATCAGCCTTTTACCCGCCACTTCTGTCATATAAACATTCCAGCTATCAGCCTTTTACCTGCCACTTCTGTCATATAAACATTCCATCTATCAGCCTTTTACCCGCTACTTCTGTCATATAAACATTCCATCTATCAGCCTTTTACCCGCCACTTCTGTCATATAAACATTCCATCTTTCAGCCTTTTACCCGCCACTTCTATCATATAAACATTCCATCTATCAGCCTTTTACCTGCCACTTCTGTCATATAAACATTCCATCTATCAGCCTTTTACCCGCTACTTCTGTCATATAAACATTCCATCTATCAGCCTTTTACCCGCCACTTCTATCATATAAACATTCCATCTATCAGCCTTTTACCTGCCACTTCTGTCATATAAACATTCCATCTATCAGCCTTTTACCCGCCACTTCTGTCATATAAACATTCCAAACATTCCATCTATCAGCCTTTTACCCGCCACTTCTATCATATAAACATTCCAGCTATCAGCCTTTTACCTGCCACTTCTGTCATATAAACATTCCATCTATCAGCCTTTTACCCGCTACTTCTGTCTGTAATCGGATCGCTATCGGTATCGGACCGATATTGGCACTATCGGTTAATATCGGATCGGCCGATTATTGTAGGGAGCGACCGATAGTCAAACCGATATTAGCACAATGGGTTAACTGTCGGACCGGCCGTTTTTTGGCTGCCGATACATTGTTTTTTTTTTCACAACAGAGTTGCAGAAAAGAAAATCAGTAAATAACCCAATTCTATAACCAGATCAGACAAGATTTAAAAAAAAAGGAAAAAAAAAAACCCGCACACAGAAATTGTCACGTATACATCAGAGATACGACCTTGAAACAATAGGATTGGCATTTCTTAATTCTAATGTATGACCTTGAATGATACAATTAGTGAACATCTGTGCGTATTTTTTGTTGGGATGGGAAGTTGGGGGGGGGGGGGGCCCCAGAACAAGACTTACGTGTTGGCGAAGTGTCACGAAATATGACAGGGAAGGGGTAAGCATGGGTTGACATACGTCATTAGCTGTATTAGCACGAGAGAAACACGTGTTTGGCAATTGGCATTGTTGTTGCTTAAGGGGCTGTCCATTAATTACGTCAACAAAATAGGGGGGAGGGGGGTCAGAAAATTTTTGACAATTGTTGACAAGGGGGAGGGGAGGGAGGTCAAGAAAAGTTGACGTCAACAATGTTACTTGTTTGAATTTAATATAATTACTTAATAAATAGGAAAATTAAGCAGCGTTTGTAGTTCTGTGTTACACACTCGCTTAACATTCAGTATTTTAATTAAACTAACTATATTCCTACTAATTTTGCCACATAAACATTTTGGAAGCCACCTTTTTAGGGGGGGGGGGGTAATCAAATGTTGACGTAATTTTATAGGGGGGTCTCGGAAAGTTTGACATGTTGTTGACAAGGGGGGGGGAGGTAAAAATCGCCAAAAATTTGTTGACATAAATAATGGACAGCCCCTAAAAATAAAATATCGGTATCGGTAAAAATGCTGGGGGAAAATATCGGTATCGGACTATCGGTAAAAAGGCATATCGGTCGCTCCCTAATTATTACAAGTATAATCTACATTGTATTGTAACATTAATTATACCCATCATTCTTTTATTTTGTACGTAATTTTTTTTTTCTTTCTAAACTGGTGTAAAAACGCCAAAATTTTTCTTCATAAGTTCAATATCTCCCCATACACAATATTAAAACTTAGCTGGCAGAACTTTGAATTCTATTCAATATTTTTAAATAGTTTATTTCTTCATTGTCCCCATTTCTCTTGTTTGGTAGCAATACACATTCTAGAATAGTTTTTTTTGTGTAAAGTTTCTGACATCATAACACTTAAAAATATTTAATATATATATGCAGTAAGTTATGTGTTAAAAGTAATTTACCTCAACTAAATCATTTGAGTTATCTGTTAAAAGTACCGGTCTGTGGATCAAATGATATTGGGTCGCTTAAGAAACATTAAATTATTTCCTTTTTTTTTTTTGATGTTGTGTATTTCTCTCGGGATTGTGTGACTTTCCATGGAGCTGAGCTGCTGTGAGCGGCAGTAATATTGTAAATCAAATTAATCTAACATGTAAACAATCAACGCCCCCCCCATCCCGCCCCCCACCCATCCCAGCGGGCTTTGCGAACCAACAAAAAATTATTTTGGTTTTTGCGACCAACCTGAGAAAAAAACAAAACAAACTACGATAAAAGAAAGAGAATATAAGCGTCATTAATACTTTGTACATCCCCCCACCAATATAAGCGTCATTAATACTTTGTACATCCCCCCTCCAATATAAGCGTCATTAATACTTTGTACATATCCCCCTCCAATATAAGCGTCATTAATGCTTTGTACATATCCCCCCTCCAATATAAGCGTCATTAATGCTTTGTACATATCCCCCATCCAATATAAGCGTCATTAATGCTTTGTACATCCCCCCTCCAATATAAGCTTCATTAATGCTTTGTACATATCCCCCCTCCAATATAAGCGTCATTAATGCTTTGTACATATCCCCCCTCCAATATAAGCGTCATTAATGCTTTGTACATATCCCCTCCTCCAGTATAAGCGTCATTAATGCTTTGTACATCCCCCCACCAATATAAGCGTCATTAATGCTTTGTACATCCCCCCACCAATATAAGCGTCATTAATGCTTTGTACACCCCCCCACAATATAAGCGTCATTAATGCTTTGTACATATCACCCCTCCAATATAAGCGTCATTAATGCTTTGTACATATCCCCTCCAATATAAGCGTCATTAATGCTTTGTACATCCCCCCTCCAATATAAGCGTCATTAATGCTTTGTACATCCCCCCTCCAATATAAGCGTCATTAATGCTTTGTACATCCCCCCTCCAATATAAGCGTCATTAATGCTTTGTACATCCCCCCTCCAATATAAGCGTCATTAATGCTTTGTACATCCCCCCCTCCAATATAAGCGTCATTAATGCTTTGTACATCCCCCCACCAATATAAGCGTCATTAATGCTTTGTACATATCCCTCCCCTCCTCCGATCCCCTTTTACTATGCAGATTTACAATATTTTAGTTTTGTAACTACAAAGAGTTGTAATTATGCATGCATATAATGATTTTCTATCCTTTTATGATATTGTCTTTTGAGACACATCTTAAATTTGCCCGCGACACACACACTATGAGAATCACTGTAATAGATTCAATCATTGTAAAATATGCACACCTTTTTTCGATAGTACATTTTTTTTTCGGCGATCTACATGTAGTGTTACCTGGCGAAACATCATTGGGTACCCCCCCCCCCCCACCCCACACAGATTTCCCCTCGTTTAATTCACCCAGTGTGACGTCGTGTCTGCCACTCTTGTGTATCACCCAATCAGATGTCAACATTACTTTCGTTAGGTCCAGTGGTATTATCTCGACATACGTGCCCACAGAGCCACTCACGTACAGATTTCATCCCTACTTCCTGTGTAACTTGTCATCGCCTTTGAAAACACACACACACACACACACACACACACACACACACACACACACAACATGTCATAAACGTAATTTGCATACATTTGTTAAAATGGTAATAAAAAAAAAAAGAAGCCGAAGACATTAGCAGAATGTGCGCACCATTGTTACATCGTCACTTCACACTTCTCTAGGACAGTTGTATATTTATGTGCACATATCTTACGTGGCTATCTCACTAAGACAGTTTTATAATTATGTGCACATATCTTACGTGGCAATCTCTCTAGGACCGTTGTATATTTATGTGCACATATCTTACGTGGCAATCTCGTTTAGTTAATTTAAACAATAAAATTCTGTGTCCTAATTTTACCGCGTTAAAGTATACGGACAATTAAACATTGTTGTTAAAATGTAAAGTTTATTTCGGTACAAATAATTTTCCTAAGATACTCACACTAATGTGACGAATTATACAGCAGACCGTTGTATCATCAGCTCAAATTTTTTTTTTTAACTCTCAGTATTTTTTCATTAAGGTTTAAAAAAAAATAATTCTATCCGTTTGTTTTATCATCATTTTGTGGATCGGTAATTGCAGTAATTAATCCACAAACGGATGTGTGATAATTACTTAGTTTAGTGTCACGCGTATTATCGCAAGGGGTAAGGGAGAAGTCATACATACTATATTCGTTGTAGACATCCAAGCGTCAGAAGAAAGTCTCCAGTTTACTGCGTGACCCATCACCAAACCACATGGCCAAATATCCATTACGAAAATGAGTACATTTATTCGCCAACTTATGTGTGAGGGGGTACTCGCGGACATACTTTCGCACACTCTGTGGTACAGTCGCGACTCGCGGACATACTTTCGCACACTCTGTGGTACAGTCGCGACTCGCGGACATACTTTCGCACACTCTGTGGTACAGTCACGACTCGCGGACATACTTTCGCACACTCTGTGGTACAGTCGCGACTCGCGGACATACTTTCGCACACTCTGTGGTACAGTCACGACTCGCGGACATACTTTCGCACACTCTGTGGTACAGTCGCGACTCGTGGACATACTTTTGCACACTTAGTGGTACAGTCGCGACTCGCGGACATACTTTCGCACACTCTGTGGTACAGTCGCGAGCAAGGTTGAGCGCCTCTGCAGTAGAAGCACCAGTGTGGCCTCAGTAACTGCTGCACAGACAGGAGGGTGTAATCAGCTCAGGTCATGTCGATTTGTGTGATTGACAAATACATTGATTGTTGGTTACATTGATTGTTGGTTACATTGTTTGTTGGTTACATTGATTGTTGGTTACATTGATCGTATGATTGATTCACTTGAACACGATGACCGTTGACAGTCACTGTATATCGATGTAAATATTGCAGTGATTGTTTCCACTGTTGTTTTGTTGCGTGCATTGTTTTCATTAGGTTGTCAGTTTAAAATCGGCAAACCCTTTCATTTTTTTCTCTCTTTTTTCTTGCAATTTAAACTTTACCTTTACCTGTCAACAACCTCATTGTGCTTTATCTCAAGTACATCTGATCAAAACATTAGCAGCTAGTAATTTGTCAGCAGTTTGTGTGGTGTAGTTTGTCTGTGTCGAACTGGGGACTCCATTGTATTTGTCTTTCGATCTCAATGTACTATAAATACCTGTGTAGCACTGGTGTGTGTGTATGTGTGTGCCTGTGTGTGTGTGTGTGTGTGTGTGTGTGCATTAAGAATAAACTTTCTATTTACATTTGTATGAGCAGTGTTCAATGTTGGTCAATTATATGGACCCTTTAGCCATAAGTATCGTTGGGCTTATATACAGAAATGAAAAAAATAAAACGGTGTATTTCCTACTAATGTAATAAGTAAATAAAGAGTATACGCACAACTCTCGACCGGTACTACGAGTACCACGGTACTATGCAGCAGGGGTGCGCAGTGACGTATAATTTTCGTTTAAAACAGGAGTTTGAAGAAGGTCGCCATTTTGCCGTGTGACTCACCGCACGCCCAAGCAGTGCCGTAGCGAGCTTAACTCGCGCCCCGGGGCACAATACCTTTTTAATACCTTTTGAGCGCCCACGCCCATTAGAAAATCATATATCATTACATGGAAAATATACCATTTGGCACCCTTTTGTGAGTAGCGCCTGGGGCATCTTGCCCCCCCCCATCCCCTGCCCAACCCTCACTACGCCTCTGCGCCTATGTACCGCATTAGAAAGGTGAGCACATCCCATTATGAAAATATGCTCATTTATCGGTCACGAGAAAAGTTACGGCATTCACCGAGGATCGAAGTCGAGACCATTCGGTTAGCAGTCGAACGCTCTACCACACCGCACTGCCACCGCGTCATCTCCTACTACATTGCATACAGGTAAACACAATTACTGAAGGGTTTCGTTATTTCACCTGCATCACCTAATAGGAAGTCGAGGTTTAGGGAAGAAGTGGGGGGGGGGGGGAGATACAGATGAATTTATTTCTGTCGCCCTCAGGATCGCTGTGGATTTAAACTTCAGCCTTAAGTGTCATGCTGAACACATTTTGTTTTTCTCATCAGAGGCACAAGTTTTGACACACACTTATTTCTGCTGTTTCTTTGTTTCATGTAGCGCTTGGCGGATAATGTTGGCGTCGTATCTGAGTTGACGGACTTGTTCTTACCTGAGGTAAAAAAAATAATCAACAACAAACAAATGTTTGCTGACCTATTTGTACTCACAGTACTTATTGACATGTTTTTTACAGTACCGACATACAAATAAACAAACAACAGATTAGCTGACCTATCTGTACTCTCTCTGTTCAAGTACTTATTGACATGTTATTTACAATACCGATATACAGGGTGGCCTAACAGTAGGTTTACTGTTATCACGTAGACAATTAACCCTCAAAATAAAATTAATATCAAGTAAAAAGTTAGTGTAATAAATGTGAACCTACTTTTGGGGCACACTGTACAAATAAACAACAACAGTAGCTGCACCATCATTAGTTGATCTATTTGTATGTTAACTCCCGCTGTTCCAAGTACTTATTGACATGCTATTTGCAATATCGATATGTTGGCTGTTCAAAGCTTCTCGTTCATCCCCTGTCAGCAAGTTATATGAAAATAAATTTGTCATCGAATTCAGTAATAAATATCAGAATAAACAACAGTTAGACTTAATCAAAATATGAATTTACTTCTTTTTTAAAAATTACTTCTTTAATTGAAGAAAAAAAAGAAAGGTGCAAAATAAATCATATACTTATCTGTCTTCGGTGACACTTTCTAAATTCAGACATTTCTTAAGCGGAGTGAAGTACAGCGCGACATGATTGATGATCTTTTAAAATTGTCTGTATGTTAACGTGACATCTGTAAAACAATATATCTACATTGACAGTAAACATAACATATCTCTACATTTAGATAAATAATACGTAAAACAACCTGGGATTTACACATGTATATATATATATATATATATATATATATATATATATATATATATATATATATATATATATATATATATATATATATAGTTCGTCCATCGTATTCGATGAAGACCATCTAGTCATCAGAGGTTGGAGTGTTGGTTGGTGGGTGTCGGTGTGTGCGCAGATGGCTGACTAGTCCAATCCTTGCGTGGAAATGTCTATGACAGTGGGGACAGGGAATGGTGGCTGTCAGATGGTGGTCGGCAGCGCGAGCTTTGCGAACCAGGCGTCGCGTTTCAGCAGCAACAGTTCTATTTGCCTCACATAACCCAGCGCCTATGTGAACAGAGTGACGCCACAAAGCTCTGTCCTGGGCATCTTCCTCCCAGCAATCAGGATCCATGTTGAAAGCCTTCAAAGAGGACTTCAGCATGTCCTTGTAGCGCTTTTTCTGGCCTCCGCGAGAGCGCTTTCCCTGCTGCAGTTCTCCGTAGAAGATCTTTCGAGGCAGTCGGTGGTCTGGCATGCGAGCGAGGTGGCCTGCCCAGCGAAGCTGAGAGCGCATTAGTATGGTGTAGATGCTGGACATGTTGGCTCTGGAAAGGACTTCAGTGACGGGAACCTTGTCTTGCCATCTGATCCTCATTATGCGCCTGAGGCAGGTTGTGTGAAAGTGGTTGAGTTTCTTGGCATGGCGCTGGTAAACTGTCCAGGTTTCGCTTGCGTACAGTAGTGAT
Source organism: Bulinus truncatus (assembly GCA_021962125.1). Lineage (NCBI taxonomy): Eukaryota > Metazoa > Mollusca > Gastropoda > Planorbidae > Bulinus > Bulinus truncatus. The sequence goes on from JAGDYQ010000192.1 coordinate 1,392,867, forward strand.
GGGAGGACGATGGCGTGATACACCTTCAACTTGGTGGGTAGGCTGATACCTCTTCTGTTCCAGACGTTGGAGTGAAGTCTACCAAAGGCTGCACTGTCTTTGGCGATTCGTGCGATAACTTCGTCGTCCATTACAACACAACGAGAGAGAGTGCTGCCAAGGTAGGTGAATTTCTCCACCGTGTTCAGTCTCTGGCCGTTAACGTGGATGTTGGGGTCAATGTATTGTTTGCCTGGGGCTGGTTGGTACATCACTTCGGTTTTCTGTGTGCTGATGGTGAGACCAAAGTTGAGGCATGCACGTGAGAATTGGTCGACGCAGTGTTGCATGTTGGTTTCTGAATCTGCGTTTAGAGCGCAGTCGTCGGCGAATAGGAATTCTCTCGTGGTGTCTGTCAGGACCTTTGTTTTGGCTTGGAGCCTTCTGAGGTTGAATAGGCCACCATCAGTGCGGTATCTCAGCCCAATGCCCATCTCACTGCCTTTGAAGGCATCTGTCAGCATTGCGGAGAACATGAGACTGAATAGGGTCGGCGCTAGGACGCAGCCCTGTTTCACTCCATTTGTGACTGCGAATGGTTGGGATGCTTCACCGTTGTCCTGCACCCTGGCCTGCATGCCATCGTGAAACTGTCGCACGATGGAGACGAACTTTGAGGGACATCCGTATTTAGCCATGATCTTCCATAAGCCATCTCTGCTGACGGTGTCAAATGCTTTGGTGAGGTCAACATAAGTAGAGTACAGATCAGTGTTCTGTTCCTGACACTTCTCTTGGAGCTGCCTGGCAGCGAACACCATGTCAACTGTTCACCGTTCTTTTCTGAACCCACACTGACTTTCAGGCAGGAGACCTTGTTGTTCCAGGTGTACGTTGAGTCTGTTGAGGAGGAGTCGGGCGAGGACTTTCCCTGCTATGGATAGCAAGGAAATGCCGCGGTGATTGTCACAGGCATGGCGATTTCCTTTTTTCTTGTAAAGATGTATGATGGAGGCATCCTTGAAGTCCTGGGGTAGTGTCTCTGTTTGCCATATTAGAATGAAGAGCTGAAGGAGATTTTTTGTCAAAGCTTGGCCACCTTCCTTATAGATTTCTGCCGGGATGGCATCTGATCCAGGTGCTTTGCCGTTGGACAGCTGTCTAATTGCTGTGGTGATCTCAACAAAGGTGGGCGGATCAGCAAGTGTGGTATTAGTGGCGACCTGAGGTAAAAGCTGGATAGCTTCGTCGCTGCTCCACCCACTCCTGGCCAGCACACCGCAGCTGGAGGGAACCCCTTTCTAGCGGTCGAAAAACTAACAAATTGAAAAAAACAAGGACCATTCCTCTTAAACTCGGCTCATGGAACGTACGTACACTCATGGACAAAACCGACAGCGACAGACCACACAGAAGAACTGCCATTATAGGACAAGAGCTTGCAAGGTACCACATAGACATTGCAGCACTCAGTGAGACCCGACTAGCCGACGAAGGTGAACTTTGCGAGCGTGCCTCGGGATACACCTTTTTCTGGAGCGGCCGAAGCAGTGAGGAGAAACGCGAGGCAGGAGTAGGTTTTGCAATCAAGACCACTCTTGCAAGAACACTGCTAGGACCGCCTAAGGGGATAAATGACCGTCTTATGACCATGAAGCTACCCCTTGATAACAGGAAAAGATGCCTAACCCTTATCAGTACGTATGCTCCTACTATGACCAATCCTGACGAGGTCAAGAATCAATTTTATGAAGAATTGGACAAAGCCATCAAAGCAGTCCCCAAATCTGACAAGCTTGTCAACCTCAGCGACCTCAATGCCCGAGTCGGAGCGGACAACACGTGCTGGGATGGAGTCATTGGCAAACACGGAGTTGGAAAATGCAACAGCAACGGGCTTCTCTTACTTCAACTCTGCTCCCAGCATGAACTTCTCATCACTAATACAATCTTCTGCCTCCCAACGCGCAACAAGACATCTTGGATGCACCCTCGCTCCAAACACTGGCATCTCATAGATTTTGTGATTGTCAGGAAGAGGGACAGGCAGGACGTTCGTGTGACCAAGGCCATGTGTGGTGCAGACTGCTGGACGGATCACCGTCTAATTATGTCTAAGATGAATATCCGCATCCTGCCTAAGAGACGACCTCAGGGAGCAAAGCCACCGAAGCGACTAAACGTTAACAAACTTAGTGATGAAACCATCAGGCAGTCACTAAAACAGACACTGGAAGAACGCCTAGACTCGTTGAAGCTGAACAACCTGAGCGTGGAAGAAACCTGGGCCAAACTACGCGAAACCGTCTACAGCACCGCCGCTGAACTTCTGGGGCCTTCTCCCAGGCACCACCGGGATTGGTTTGACGACAACAGCGCGGAGATCAAGCTACTTCTTGATGAGAAATACCGCGCACACAAAACACACTTGGACGACGCTGGGTCTGTGGCCAAGAAAGTTGCTTTGAGCAACACGCGCAGAACTTGTCAACTCAAACTCCGCCAGATGCAAGACACATGGCTGAGCAACAGGGCAGATGAGATTCAGGCCTTTGCTGACAGGCACGACATGAAAAATTTCTATGCTGGTCTGAAAGAAATCTTCGGCCCGACTTCAAACGGTTCGTCACCGCTGCTCAGCTTAGATGGGTCTCACCTGATTACAGAAAAGGAAAAAAATTTGCAGAGATGGGCTGAACATTTCGACAACGTGCTCAATCGCCCGTCTACCATATATATATATATATATATATATATATATATATATATATATATATATATATATAGAGAGAGAGAGAGAGAGAGAGTTATATATATATATATATATATATATATATATATATATATATATATATTAGGGTTATGACTTTTTTGTAACCTCATATTTACATGGCAAGAAAAGGTGACTTTTAATGAGTGTATTATGACACAAATAACCTTTTCTGAAAATATTTGAAAAACCTTCCCCACCAAACCATAAAACGAATATTATATATTAATATATATAACACAACACTGTAATGGAAAGTTACATAAGAACAACAAGTGCAATGCATGTAAGCATGAGTATAGAGATGTCTTTAATAGTGTCTTTGAAGTCTCACAACGTGGAACAATATCTTGCATTATTTGTATAGCTCTTTCTGCATAGCAGTTACTTCGTTCTATACCAGGTATTGCTTAATCTTCACAGACCCAGTGCCTCAAGAAGCATCTTTCTGCTTCAGTGTATCTATGCAAAGCAGGTGCTAAAATCTCTTTTCCTATTTTCCAGTCCTTTTGATCTGAAAACCATAAATCAGACCATGCTTGTCCTCGCTATGAAAGTACACACGAGTTCAAATTTATCGTTTCTATTTTCCGGAATGCCAGAAGAGCTAGTGTTGCACTTGAATTCCAACGAGCATTACTTAAAGCTGTCAGTCTCTGGAAGTGAATTACTGAAAAGGTTTTATTTCATTCGTAATAGTGAAATACTTGCGTCAAATGATGTAAGAACTTCATGTCGTCTTTCCATCCTTTGTTTTCTCACATGATTTCTGAACTACTATCTTGAGAATCAAGTGACTCTTTAAGTGACTCGTAATTTGCGCTAATTTCAGCAACAAATGGATAAGAAATGTTTGGATTAGACGTTTCCCTGCCGAAAACAGAATCCATAGCATGCTTGAGTACTAGGCCTAAAACATGAAGCTGGCAGCCTATGTACTGAGGGATTTGTTTGCAGCTTGCGTACCACTCCATTTTTGCTGCCAGAATTTGTTTCCTTGTATCGCAAATAATTACTCGAATACATGAATATAGTTCGTATTAGCTAGAACAGCCCTATTCGCTGTAAATATTGTCTCTGCTTTTCCATTTGTCAGAGACAATATGGCTAATCGAATTTCTTTTTCAACGTTTTTCAGTAAAACTACTTGTTTTTCTCCTTCTATTCTTTTTCTGTCAAAATGTATGCACCATTCAAAATTTTGTAAGCTGTTTTTAAACTGCAACTTCAACAATTCTGCTTCTTTATAGGTTGCCTTATACACTCCTGACTGCGAAGGAGCTTCAATATTGGGAGAGTGATCGCTTATTATTTTTAAAACTTTACAAGCTTTATTGGTTGACAAATTTGCTTTCCTACAAAATTAATTACAAGAAGACGATTACAATTGAATAAAATTGAAATAGAAGAATAATATATTCCCAAATCAACCAAGCAGACTTTCCAAATTCCAAGCAGACCTTTCGTGACAATTACCAAACAAAGGTCCATAAGATTTTACCATTTTTGGTAAAGTTGCAGTAGACGCATACTACATTAAAACAGTGCACTTTAAATTTAAAATAAACTTTTTTTATTTATTTTGTTTCAGACATGGATGTAAAAAATACCATATAAAGTTCCTGGATGCAATTAATGTAATTAGATATTCGTTAATGCGCAATCCATAAAGAAGTAATTTTATTGAAAAACGCTTCTTATTTGTAAACACAAGATGGCGTTGGTGGGGAAGGTTTTTTTGAGTGAAAAATAAATGAATATTATTTTCATATTTTGTTCACAATTGTTCATTAAAAAATGCCATGTAAAATAAGATTCTGAAAAAAAATGTAAAAAGTACTAACCCTAATATATATATATATATATATATATATATATATATATATATATATATATATATATATTTAGACATATAGATTGATTTATTTTTAAATTAGAAAGAATTATTAGACACTTCGCTTTTTTATTTTGCCGTCAAGTGTAAATCACTATCTATGCATACAATACAGGCTTGCGGAGCCGAGCCGGAGCCGCTAATTTTTGCAGGAGTCGGGGCCGAAAAAATTTGGCGGCTCCGGCTCCCAAATGTTTTTTTTTTACAGCAGAATTTTTCAAGCTTTAAAATTCCAAATTTGTTTGATTGTTTGCCTCATACAATTTGAAATGTTGTCATGTTTTACGAACGCCACAACAGTAACAGTATTTAAATGATAGCGTGCACGCACATCACCACAAGAAATCTTTAATGGGGATCGTTTTGTATTCGTTTTAAATCTTGTTTACCCACCGAATTTTTTTAAATTGGAAATTATTTTGTTAAATATAAAGTTAAAACACTTTTATTTCAAAGAATAATTGTATCAATCATTTAAAAGTATTTTTTTTTTTGCTACGATGACAAATAGATTGCGTCATTTCGTATATTATTTAACCGGCATTTGTAATAGACTAAAAACAAAATGGTCGGTTTCGGTATTTTACAATGTAATTATAAACAGACTAGCTGAAATAGAGTAGATACATTTTTAAGGCTTAATTAAAAGGGTTTCTGGGGGTAAACATACTGCTTTAGCGAACACATTTTTTTTGTTTTTTATGTTTGTTATTTGAATGAAATTGTTTAATCCGACTTTGTTGGCTTAGATGAACCCATAGATATCAATTGACGGACCCAAACACAAATATTTGCGATTTTCGCGCATGCGCACATCTATAGACGGAACCCGAAAAAAATAATACAGAGTTGTTTAGTCGGAACCCTAGCCACTGAGTAATGATTAAATCATAAAATTCAAATAATTATCATAAAATAAACAAAAAACAATAATGAAGTTTATATATAGCTAAGCTAATTGCATATTTGCCACGGGTCCGATTAATAATCGGACTTTATTGGGACCGGATCCGAATAATAATCGGACTTTATTGGGACCGGATCCGAATAACAATCGGAGTTTATTGGGACCCAGGTCCGAATAGTCACTTGGAATTTATAAATAATAAAAATAAATACTGAAGTCTTTAAAATATTTTAAATAATGTATCATTTTACTATTTGCTAATTGGATCATTGAAATAACTCTTTATTACTTATGAAAATGGCAACTAGTGAAACCTCAGTCGAAAATAATTATATGTTTCTGGATGAACTGAAATGGTTTGTTTTCAGTAGAACCGACAATGCGTGTATTTCTCAAGTTCCTGACGATGGGAGTGAACGCGGCAAAATTTGCTTAACTTTTCACCATCGGCATGTTTGCGTGACACAATTGCACACATTTTGTCTTTTGTGATACTCCTTAATAGGGAGCCGGAGCCGAGCCGGAAAAAAATGGAAGCTCCGCAAGCCTGATACAATTTACAATTTAATACGAATTTGTACAATTTTATTTATAAAGTCTTAAAGAATCTAAAAAAGTTTTTAATTATTATCCGATCAATTATGTTCATCTGTCAGCTTTAGATCGAAAGAGGAATCAAGAATACTGTTTCCTGTTAAAATATGAATCGCTATTTTCCAGTGTCTCGATGTTTTTAAAAACTCTAAGTGTTTGAAATAGTTTCTTTGGTTTTAAATATGGGACGTAAAAATATATAATATTTAAAAGTAATAATAAAAAAATATTTAATTTATTGTTCTCCTTTTTTTTTTACAATAGATATTTTTTTTAATTAGCCAAACGTAACAATTTTAATAATCCCCCAAATAAAAAATAGCCGCCTTCATCGTGATGAATTTTGTTAAGACAATCTTCTAATAAAATAATAGCGATTTGGGTTCTGCGTTAAATCGAAAGTAAAGAATTAATACAACAGTATTGCAGTTTAAAATACAATCATGAAAAAATCGGATCTGCCCGAAATAAAAAATAACCTAGCCTACCGATCAAGCCTAAGGGGATATATTTCTATGCAAAGGTTTTGCAGGGTTCTTATTAAAAGTCGATCTCACAGTTGAGATATTATAAAATATAATTTGTGATCTATCCTATTAATACGAAAAAAATCTGCAAATTTGACGTTACATGAATGACTCTGTCAGTTATATTATTTTATTTTTAAATTCAATAACTACTGATTTCATTTTTTTTAATTATGAAGTAAGATTATGTTACTAATTTAATTTTTAATATAATTCTAATAATGTCGTTTCAAGAATGTTAGTTTAGGAGCGAAAGGTTAGGTATTAGGCTTGAAACGCTGGCGGCATAGTCTGTTTTGTTTATTTTGTACTTCTTTTCTTGGTTTTTTTTTAAACATAATTTATCTTTAGGCTGTTAAAAGTAACACACACAAAACACAACAACTAATAAGTTTTTCAATTTTGATCATAGCATAATATAAATGAAAAAAAAAAAAAAACAACAACATGGACACACAACAACACAACACTATCAATTACGCCAGACAGTGCACAATCAAACATGATCGCAAGCTGGATAGTCGATAGTTTTCTGTGTATTATATAGGCTATTGACATATTGATGGTCCAGAGTTTTCTGTGTATTATATAGGCTAGTGGCATATTGATGGTCCAGAGTTTTCTGTGTATTATATAGGCTAGTGACACATTGATGGTCCAGAGTTTTCTGTGTATTATATATAGGAGAGTGATATATTGATAGTCGAGAGTTTTCTGTGTATTATATATAGGCTAGTGACATATTGATAGTCGAGAGTTTTCTGTGTATTATATATAGGCTAGTGACATATTGATAGTCGAGAGCTTTCTGTGTATTATATATAGGCTAGTGACATATTGATAGTCGAGAGTTTTCTGTGTATTTTATATAGGCTAGTGACATATTGATAGTCGAGAGTTTTCTGTGTATTATATATAGGCTAGTGACATATTGATAGTCGAGAGCTTTCTGTGTATTATATATAGGCTAGTGACATATTGATAGTCGAGAGTTTTCTGTGTATTTTATATAGGCTAGTGACAGATTGATAGTCGAGAGTTTTCTGTGTATTATATATAGGCTAGTGACATATTGATGGTCCAGAGTTTTCTGTGTATTATATATAGGCTAGTGGCATATTGATGGTCCAGAGTTTTCTGTGTATTTTATATAGGCTAGTGACATATTGATATTACTTTTTTCCCCCGTACAGTGAACAGTCGCTAAAAACTTTTTGTTTCCTCGCAGGTAGTTTTTAGTTGTTTGTGAGATGCCTCATTTAACTGCAGCAATAAATAAAAATAGCTGACAGTGACGTAGTGTCCGACCCCCTCCCACACTCTTTCACGATCATTTCAGCGAACCTCCCCCCCCCACCCCCCTCCATTTATTACTCTTTCATATGCATCCCACACTCACAGATATCCTCACACATAGACACCTTTTTTACACACACACCTAACTGTTGACGTCACAGACGTTATTCTGCGTTAAAAATCCCCCGTTTCCCTGACAACCACATTAGAGAGTTAGCCTAAAATGTCAGCCGAGTCTTTAAATGATAAGAAGTAGGAAGAAAGGGATGGGGGTGGAGAAATAGAGGTTAATGCACTGAAGTGCTGTTATGTGTGTTTATATTGTTTTCATTGCAGCTATGTGTGTTTATATTGTTTTGATTGCTGCTATGTGTGTTTATATTGTTTTGATTGCTGCTATGTGTGTTTATATTGTTTTAATTGCTGCTATGTGTGTTTATATTGTTTTAATTGCTGCTATGTGTGTTTATATTGTTTTAATTGCTGTTATGTGTGTTTATATTGTTTTAATTGATGATGTATGTGTGTATATTGTTTTAATTGATGATGTATGTGTTTATATTGTTTTGATTGATGATGTATGTGTTTATATTGTTTCAATTGATGCTGTATGTGTGTATATTGTTTTAATTGATGCTGTATGTGTGTATATTGTTTTAATTGATGCTGTATGTGTTTATATTGTTTTAATTGATGCTGTATGTGTGTATATTGTTTTAATTGATGCTGTATGTGTGTATATTGTTTTAATTGATGCTGTATGTGTGTATATTGTTTTAATTGATGCTGCATGTGTGTATATTGTTTTAATTGATGCTGTATGTGTGTATATTGTTTTAATTGATGCTGCATGTGTGTATATTGTTTTAATTGATGCTGCATGTGTGTATATTGTTTTAATTGATGCTGTATGTGTTTATATTGTTTTAATTGATGCTGTATGTGTTTATATTGTTTTAATTGATGCTGTATGTGTTTATATTGTTTTAATTGATGCTGTATGTGTTTATATTGTTTTAATTGACAGTGTTCATTAGATCCAGTCTCAGTCCATGGCTAAGGAAAGCGTTGATGTGAAAGAGGAAGTGAGGATCAACCCTCGGGATGGTGAGTAATGGTGTCATGTCAGTACTGAGTACTATATAACATGTTCTGTAGAGTAAAGGTGTCATGTCAGTACTGAGTATTATATAACATGTTCTGTAGAGTAAAGGTGTCAGGTCAGTACTGAGTATTATATAACATGTTCTGTAGAGTAAAGGTGTCAGGTCAGTACTATGTATTATAACATGTTCTGTAGAGTAAAGGTGTCATGTCAGTACTATGCATTATAACATGTTCTGTAGAGTAAAGGTGTCAGGTCAGTACTATGTATTATAACATGTTCTGTAGAGTAAAGGTGTCAGGTCAGTACTATGTATTATATAACATGTTCTGTAGAGTAAAGGTGTCATGTCAGTACTATGTATTATAACATGTTCTGTAGAGTAAAGGTGTCAGGTCAGTACTATGTATTATAACATGTTCTGTAGAGTAAAGGTGTCAGGTCAGTACTATGTATTATATAACATGTTCTGTAGAGTAAAGGTGTCATGTCAGTACTATGTATTATAACATGTTCTGTAGAGTAAAGGTGTCAGGTCAGTACTATGTATTATAACATGTTCTGTAGAGTAAAGGTGTCATGTCAGTACTATGTATTATAACATATTCTGTAGAGTAAAGGTGTCATATCAGTAATATGTATTATAACATGTTCTGTAGAGTAAAGGTGTCATGTCAGTACTATGTATTATAACATGTTCTGTAGAGTAAAAGTGTCAGGTCAGTACTATGTATTATATAACATGTTCTGTAGAGTAAAGGTGTCAGGTCAGTACTATGTATTATAACATGTTCTGTAGAGTAAAGGTGTCATATCAGTAATATGTATTATAACATGTCCTGTAGAGTAAAGGTGTCAGGTCAGTACTATGTATTATAACATGTTCTGTAGAGTAAAGGTGTCAGGTCAGTACTATGTATTATAACATATTCTGTAGAGTAAAGGTGTCAGGTCAGTACTATGTATTATAACATATTCTGTAGAGTAAAGGTGTCATATCAGTACTATGTATTATAACATGTTCTGTAGAGTAAAGGTGTCAGGTCAGTACTATGTATTATATAACATGTTCTGTAGAGTAAAGGTGTCAGGTCAGTACTATGTATTATAACATGAACATGTTAGATAGAATAGAACGTAACACTGAATGTGTGCATAGATGTGTCATATGAGTATGAATGTGTTATGTGAGTACTATGTACTGTACACTTACTGTGGGTAGAATATAATGTAACACTGAATGTGACGTGTGTGCACAGATGTGTCATATTGTACACTGTGAATGAAATGATACACTGAATGTAATTATGTTAATTACATGCATATATTTATCTCGTCACGGAAATATTTAGGGTGAATAATTAAACTATAAATTACAAAGGAAACAAATAATCTGTATGCTTACAACTATTTCGTTAAGTGATATCTTTGGACAATTTATTTCTCCATGTCCTGGGCTAGAAACATGTTTTTTTTATTCTGCATTTCTAAAAGTTTATATAAAACAATACATGGATTTTATTCACGTTAATTTTGTGGTGCTTCTTAATTAACTGAAATTTTGTAACATTAAATTATTCCATTAGTCGATAGAAAAAAGACATCTATATTCAGTTTGTAACTCACCAAGCAGTTGAGTAGCGAGCTTAACTCGCCCCCTTGACCCTCGACCTCCCTCGCTACACAACTGTCACGAAGGCAACAAGGGAGGAAAGGGCACCACTGAGACTTTTCTTATTCAAATATATCTTTTTAAACAATTAAATAAAATAAATATATGTTTGTTTTTGTTTGATAGCTTTCACATTTTTTAAAAATCAAATGAACGATTTCAGGTTATAAAATATTGTCTTTTTTCGCCATGTTTATTCTACAAAAAGTACACGGCGGTTGCATTTTGGAAATTGTAATAATTTTAAACAAGTGTGGACTTTAAAAAATTCATTCATGTCGACCTTTATAAAAAACATTTTTACATGATTTACTGGGTTTGTCTTTCCAAACGTTGACATTGTTACTAGATTTACTGGGTTTGTCTTTCCAAATGTTGACATTGTTACAAGATTATCTTGGTTTTGTCTTTCCAAATGTTGACATTGTTACAAGATTTACTGGGTTTGTTTTTCCAAATGTTGACATTGCATTTCTTTTATTTTTCAATTATTAGTTAAACAAGCTTTCGATTTCTCGGTTGAAATGTCTTAAAAATCGTGAAAATTGCAGAACGAGATACGCCCGTACATAACCAAAGATTTCTATGTCATGTATGCTATGTTCTACCCAGCGTGTTTCATTTGTTTAGATAACATACGCGTGAGCGTAAATTGTTTCCACAAGTGTTGTGCCTGTGTAAATAAAATGTGATTATAGCCACAACTATTGTGTCTGTGTAACAACGTGCGACTATAGCTACAACTGTTGTGTCTGTGTAACAACGTGCGACTATCGCTAAAACTGTTGTGTCTGTGTAACAACATGCGACTATAGCTACAACTGTTGTGTCTGTGTAACAACGTGCGACTATCGCTAAAACTGTTGTGTCTGTAACAACGTGCGACTATAGCTACAACTGTTGTGTCTGTGTAATAACGTGTGACTATAGCTACAACTGTTGTGTCTGTGTAATAACGTGTGACTATAGCTACAACTATTGTGTCTGTGTAACAACGTGCGACTATAGCTACAACTGTTGTGTCTGTGTAATAACGTGTGACTATAGCTACAACTGTTGTGTCTGTGTAATAACGTGTGACTATAGCTACAACTGTTGTGTCTGTGTAACAACGTGCGACTATAGCTTCAACTGTTGTGTCTGTGTAATAACGTGTGACTATAGCTACAACTGTTGTGTCTGTGTAATAACGTGTGACTATAGCTACAACTATTGTGTCTGTGTAACAACGTGCGACTATAGCTACAACTGTTGTGTCTGTGTAATAACGTGTGACTATAGCTAAAATTGTTGTGTCTGTGTAACAACGTGCGACTATCGCTAAAACTGTTGTGTCTGTAACAACATGCGACTATAGCTACAACTGTTGTGTCTGTGTAACAACGTGCGACTATAGCTACAACTGTTGTGTCTGTGTAACAACGTGTGACTATAGCTACAACTGTTGTGTCTGTGTAACAACGTGTGACTATAGCTACAACTGTTGTGTCTGTGTAACAACGTGTGACTATAGCTACAACTGTTGTGTCTGTGTAACAACATGCGACTCTGTTCCAACGGTGTCGTTTGTTGCTGGAATTAACTTTACCATGTTTCCACACTTGAAAGTAATGTCAAAGCCATTCTTGAAACAATACACTTTGATGAACAATATTGGCTAATTCCGAAATTTTTTGAGAGTGCTGATCTACAGCTGGTGGTCTTCTCAAGGCCACCTCGCACAACCAACTGCAGTGAATGACTGAAGCATGCCGTCGGCTTCAATTTCAGTCAGTGAATCAGTTTCCTCATCAGGCAAATCCTCCCACAGCTAGTCATCATCAACATATGTGTCCACTGGAGGCGTTTCTTCTTCAGATGATGGGAAAAAGACACATGGCTTTCAACATATTTCTCGCATTATCAGTAATCACGTGCCTAACTTTTCCATTCAGACTGAAATTATTCACTATTCGATCGAGTGCTTCACTAATTAATTGACCGGTGTGTGATCACGAAAAGCTGAGAATGCCAACAGCTGAGAGAATGGATCCCGTACAGCATACTGTGCACTGTCACACCAAGGAAAAAATTACTACTGAGGCTAAACAAAGCACAATTACTTTGTAAATCCTGAAGTCACGTTGATATTGTCTTGAATTATTTTTAGAGCAAATGCAACATTTTGCACTCCACTTATTTTTAGCCTTATCTTCACTAAAGTGAATTATAGGCAAAATTAATTACATTTGGTATACGAAGCGGAGCCATTATTTTTTTATAATTAAATTTTAAAAAAAATCGAATTTATATTATGAGATTAGAAATATGCACTAATAACCAACCGGAAACAAAAGAAAAGGAAGTCTAGAAATGGCAGCACCATGTATTATAAATACATGCAAGTGCGTGCCATAGATTGGCAGTGATTTTAAATATAGCACCAGCCTAAGCATAGCAAAAAAAATTTTTTATTAAAAACCACAAAGCAGGTCCTTGTAATGTTAATAAGGACTGAAGAGCAAGGACAAGGACAAGGATAAGGACTTGTCTGCCAAGGACCAGGACAAGGATAAAGGACTGAAAAATGGTCCTTAAGGACAAGGACAAGTTAACATCACTGGATCAAGCTAGAGTTCAATGAAACTGAAAAATATTTAATACAATAATATGTTATTATCTTTCAAGTAGATTTAGAATATTCACTAATGACATTAAAGTAGTCTTACCAACACACAAAGTCATAACACAGAAAAAAAAGCTTTCAAGGTTAAATAATTACTATCAAATCTTTATAATAAACAGCACTTGTTTTATTAAGCCTAATAAATGCATTTTGGTGACATGCATGCAGAAAGTGTTTTGATTCAAGTATTTTTTTCAACATGGTACATTAAAAACTAGCAGCTTATGCCTTTTTTCTGAGACTTTGACCAAACAACATGTCTAACTTCTAATTAGCTTTAAATCGCTTATCCTTACCAAAATATTTTTAATTTAGAGTTGGTAAATTTGTTAGGGACCATGACTTAATTCTTTACAAACAAATAATAATGAAATAACATTAAGATTTTTATCATCTTCATCACTAAAAACACATTTCCATACCTAATGTAAATTTCAATGCATACATCTAACTACTAATCATGCTAGATTTAAAAACAAACATGCTGATAAGTTTGACAAAATTCTTCGAAAAATTCAGTTTTAAATAGAAGTTTGCCAAAAGTAAGAAAGTTTTGCTAAAATAATTAATGGAAAATGAAAATGTCACAGGATCGGACTGAAAAATTAAATAGGGTAATGAATAATTAAGAAAATAAAAATCTGAACAGATGTAATTTTAACTTATCAAGTTACCTCTAGGCATTTCAAGGCGGTCAACTTCTTCAACTGCATTCACTCATCTTTCTTCTGCTGCCTCTTTCTCCTTTTTAAGTGATATAAAAAGTCATGATAATTTATTAGACATTATATGCATATGTTGACTAGATAAAGAAGCATACTCAGTAATACAGAGCATAAGAAAAAGAACCATTGACAAGTTTGTCATAAAAAGAAAGCAAGTAAGACTCTTTTCTTTTCAAGAACTTGTTACCATTTCTGGTAAAAAGATATAAAAAAAATTATCTGAGACACTACTTTGTATATTACATGTATATATATATATATATATATGTGTGCTTGTCTTCCAAAACACTAGTAAACTGAGGTTTGACTTTATGTATTTAAATTTTAAAAAACTGTATGCCAAATACATCATGATGTGTAGAAGAAAGTTTGCTGATAATAATCAAATAATAATTGGAAATACAAAATGGTTATAAATAAATCAGAACCTGTTCTTTTGTAGAATTAAATCGCCGAATACAAAAACTCATATTCTGTTTAGCCATGTTAACACACCTTAGACCACCTATTATGGTTGATATCTCATGTCTACTTTGGAATATTTTTATCATTTTTGGAAACCATCTATACCATAGCAGGAATGAACACAACAAAGGATACCAATTTATGAAATATGTCAAAGGTCTTTTTTTGGGAAGCTGAATTTTTTTCTACTGTCCTAGCAACTGGGTGTAACACACCCGAACAGTTTTAAATAAAAAATATGCTACTAAACTAATTTTTGAATATTTTTTGTTGATTTAAAACTGTTTTATCACCATAAAATAAGATTGAATCTTTAAACAACATAAATAATCTGAAAGGCCTCAGGCTATCAAAAATATTCAAATTTATTCAACCTTACAAACACATTCAAAGCAGAAAAATTACAGGTAATATACACATGAAAACCATGGGCTTTGCATTTCAGCATGCACAGTTTGATATGAAAGAACAATTTTCTTTTGCTTATATGCACACTACACTTCTTGTATTAAGATTTGATGTATTTTATTTTGTTTCACATTATGCATCTTTTCAGAAATTTGACTGAAATAGAAGAGACATCAATTGTTCTTTCATTCTCTGGGATTTGAGTCTAATGTCTCCGTAAGACAGTGAGTTGGTTGAATATTCAGTTTTGAATAATGGGGTACCACTTTTTGCTGCCCTAGATTCCAAGTCAACCATGTTAAAAAACATTATCAAGGTAATCTTCAGTTTCGAGTTAACATCTTCGTCATCAGGTTATTGTATCATCCTTTGGTTTTGTTGTGGTATAAACAATCTCTAGTTTCTTGCATTTTTATTTCACTTTCTTTATCAAGAAAATTGTGCATTTACTGATAAAAAATTGTTAAAGAATTTAGTTATTGAGAAGTGTTGTTACTGGAGTGAAAAAAACATTGATTCATTTAGAACCCAAAAGCCTTCTTTTCTAAATTAACAACTTGTATGAACAGTGTTATTTTTTTTTTTACTATACCAACTACCTAGAGTGAAACTTTTCTTGGTCTTTAACTCTGCATGTTGTGAGTTAGTGAAATATTTGTGTTGTGACTTGCAGTCACTTCCATGGAGGTCTCTTGTAAGGTAACATTCTCTGAGATTAATCCAACAATTCACTTTGCTGGTGTCAAGGGTTATGGTAGTTGGGGCGAAAACATCCACACTTTAGCCCTCAACCCCTTGAATTCCCACTTCTATAAAATTATTAATTCTCACCACCCAATCCCATGCCCTACCCCAGTAATTACATCACACAAGAAGATGGTCAGTGAACCACGGATCAAATGATCCTGCAGTCGTAGGAGCAAAAAGCTGTCTGGGAATCTGCCATGAGGCGTTCTACAGAAGACTACGTGAAAATGCAACAATCAAGACTTGTATATACTTACATACCACTTTATTAAAAAAACACCAGTCCTAAACAGTTTCTGGTGGCTTACAATGGCACAAAATGATGTAAACAAAATCCAAATGAATATATCTATATATATCTAAGCTCTCTTTCTTTTGTCGACCATTTTCCTCGAGAATCTCAAGTCGAATGTTTCTTTCTTACTCTCTTATGCTTCCAGACATGCACAAGTGAACCCCCTGACCAATCATCCATTCACACAGCTCTCCACACTGCCAATCAGTAGCCAGTAGTTTTCCCGCCCTAAGAGGGGTGGGGGGAAGGGTAAGTCCAAACTACAAAGGCAATAGTAACTGACCATGCGATTAGGTATCTCCTCTTTGTCTCTAGTTTATTCAGTTGATGAGTGACCAGAGAAACCCAAGTTGCAAAATAGCATCCTCCTGTTACATTCCCTGACAGCGTTTGATCCGCGGTTCACTGAGCATCTGCTTGTGTGACACAATTACTGAGGTAGGGGAGT
Source organism: Bulinus truncatus (assembly GCA_021962125.1). Classification (NCBI taxonomy): domain Eukaryota; kingdom Metazoa; phylum Mollusca; class Gastropoda; family Planorbidae; genus Bulinus; species Bulinus truncatus. Next base: position 1,409,364 of record JAGDYQ010000192.1, read on the forward strand.
GGGGAAGAGGTGGTGAGAACATATTAATGTTAAGGGAATTAATATCGAAGTGGGAATCCAAGGGTTGGAGGGCTAAAGTGGGGATGTTATTACCTAATTACTCACAGCCCATGTCAGCTGGCTAGTCTTGCATTTTATTTACCAAGATATGGGCAACCTCTTTAGCGTTAGTTTGAAGACAATTTCAAGCCCAGTAGATTTGTATTTTGTTTCTTACTTGCTTGTGTTATACTGAAAAAATCTGTATCAACCTCGAAACCAACCAAATGCTCATGTCCTGGAGATGATACTCTCTACCATAATATGTCAGAGAATGGCAAGTGTTGTAAATGATAACACAACCAGTTACTCAGCCCTAAAAAGCAACACTTACATCAAGTTAATTAAAAATATCTAGTTTCAAAACCTAATTAATTATTTTTTTCATTGTGTAAAACTTAATTAAAATAATAAATATTTTTGTCTCATTGCCCCTAATCTAAATATGCTAATCATTTGGCTGCCTGATCCTAAACATGACCCCAAACTCCAATCTATCCCCAGTTTTGCTGTCCTGACACAATGTATGTTTCTTACCAAGGCTTATGACTAAAAAAAAAAAACACTATAGTATCATCATAAAAAATTTTTATCTTCATACTAAGTGTACAGGTGTGTCACACCCAGTTGGCGGAAAAAGGATATGCAATGTCGCATGGAAAGGTTAAAATATCTCAGAAAAATTATCTTAATTGATGGTCTGCATTTACAATCAATTTGCAGAGAAAAGCAGGTAAAGATGTTTCCCGATACACTGTAACACTGTCATGTTTGTTGTCAGTACCTGCTAGTAATGTTTCTTAAATTGAATTGCAGTCTTACAATGAGTAATATTAACATCTTTTACCTGCATCACTAAATCAATTTGTTGTAGATTCTGAATTAGTTAGATTTCCTCACCATCACCACCTCCAACTATTGGACCTGATAATATACCACTCTGGACCAAGTCCTTTAGCTCCTAGTGAAGTCTGAAAAATTGAATAATTTGAATATTTCCTTAATCCTAAAGGTAAGTATAAAACATTTAAACATACACAATCTGAAAATAACCCCACTTTACCAACCTTTCGCTTTCTTGGACCATATCTTTAGTTTGATTCTTTAGCCTTTCAAAGAAGCTCATTCTGAAAGCAAAAGATTGTTAGAAGCGCAAATTAATTTTGAAACAATAATTTATCAAGAACTAAGGCTGAATGTGTAAATATAATTACTTTATAATCTTTTGTCTCTAAAGATGATTGTACTAAAAGCAGTAGCTAATAATTAATAAGATGTATGATTTGCAGAAATTTAAATTTCACCTATATTATTTGGAGTTAATAAATGTTTTCTTAGCTCAGTGGTTATAATTAAAATTTGTTCAGTTAACTTTAATAAAAAAAAGAGTATTCTTTGGCAAGAGTGACTATTCCACCCTCAGAGCCGATCTCATGCAAACACAGAGTCTATTTACTAGTAGAAGAATATATCAAAGCTATTCACAATCAGGTTTGTAAAAATATAATCTACAAACCTAGCAAAGTGTATATTAAACTTTCAAATAAATAACCATTATTATATTTTCAAATTAAACTTGCATATAATAACATAAATTAAAACACATAGAAAACAATTGTCTAAATCAGGTACTACGTAAAGATTTTCCAATAACTAAATAAAGAATGAAATAACAACATCTGTAATGCAACATCAATGTTATAAAAAGTGCAGGGCTCACAAGTGACTTAAGGCTGCCATCATAAGGAAAATGAATTGTTTATGGAGGGATCCCTGAAACTATTTGTGGGAGGACCCCATCATAGATTCTTGGCAACTCAACTGTTTAATGTATTGTTAGTGGACAATAAATGAACTAAAATATTTTAAAATACTAATTTTAATTATAATTAATAGGTACATAAACATTTTTACAATATAGGCTATTATAACACTTGTTAAGTATGCATTTAACTTTACAGTGTATTCCTTTGTATTGTTGAAATGCATAACAGATTTATTTAACATATTACTAGTTACCTAAGATGTAAAAAGTAAAGTTTCCTCACTAAAAGGCAATCTGGGCAGATGAAGTGTAGAATTCATCTGTTCCTATGGCCCTATATGAAGGGATTGTGTGTTTAGCACAACATCCAGCCGTCTTTACTTCCCCAACTTAATTCAGGTACCCATTTAAAGCTGGGTGGACTTGTGGGACTTAAACCAACAGGGATCAAACCCAGAGTCTCAAGTACGACAGTTGAGCATCTATGCCACTCTGCCATCCATCCCACATGATCTCAGCTATCCAGATAATTCCTTCAATAAAAAAATATCAAATATCCAAGTACTTAGTCTAGCCAATATAGTTTGTTACCTCTAAGACAGTTATGTCTTCTTTCTGCCCAAATGTAACCAGCATCATATTCTTTAAGTAAGGGTGTATCTGGCTGAAAAAACAATAATAAGACAAAAAGAATAAAAAGATACCTATAAATCATTCATAAATGTATTTACAAGGTTTATTAGGCAAAAAAAAATTATTTTGGCAAAATGTCAAAAATAGAAGAGTTAGAAATTTTTTTGTAGAAATTAGATTTTAAGACTAAAAGATAACTGATATTGTTGTTTTTAAGAATGTGCATAAATATTGTAAAGTACTGCATCATTTTAATGCAATTATAAAGCTAAGAGGTTTGAATGTCATCTAGAATTTATCTTGGTCAAACATAAACATTGATGGCATAATTACAAATAAAAAAATTATTAAGTATAAAACTTTTTTATTAAAACAAATAAGAAAATGGGTCCTTAAAGTGAAAGAAACATTGTTTAATTTTCATAGAAAAATGTATAATATTAATCTAAAAAAATCAGTTTATGTAGTACCAACATGTACTAATTATACAATTTTATATAGCTTTATTATAAGAAACATGCCTTGCTTATGGTAAACTAAATACAGATCTTAATCAACATGAAAAATACAACATTTTTGGAACATCATGTACTCTACTTCTGTCTTAAAATCAATAATTCTAAGCCAATAGCAAAAAAAATATTTGAAAAATGGAAATCTATCAATATTATGTGATTTATTAAGGGAAAAAAATTATTCAGAACTTCAAGAGACAGGGAATTTCGAACCAATGTCCGAAAGGAACTAATTATTGTTGAGTTATAATTATTACAAGTAGCCTGCAAAAGATGCAGCCCCCATCTTCCCTTTGAAAACTGATTCAAGAAGTGCTGATCCCTGTTAGAGGATAATATGCTATCTTTTAGATCCTATAAACCTATGGTTTTTGCAGCGACCTTCTTTCATCCCCACCATAGTCGATAGTGAAGTGACCATGGTAGATATAACTGAGACTTTAACCATGACCTGAAATAAATTATAAGAACTATGCCCATTTCCATTAGACTACACCCATTTTCAATCATAACATTGGACTATGCTTGTTTATTAATGTAAAATGGGAATATGCCTGTTTTCCTCTGTATGTACTTTTCTTGGAACTTTCCTAGAATTTAATATGGGCTAATAATTGAGATTAATATGTTTAAAGCTGGGAAAGGGTTCCAGTCAATATGGATAATATTTTAATTGCATTGTGCAGTTTCCAATGGATACTTCATAAATGCATAATGATAAAGAAAAAATATATAATATAGATATACAGATAGAAAAACTTTACAGACCTGCTATTTAACAGCCTTTCTGATGTCTTACATTTTCCTGGTAAATGAGTACATAGAAAAATGTGTCAGAGTTATAAAAATGTTATGTTAAAATACAAAAGGCAACAAACAAGATATTAATTAATTAATTTAATTTGAAAGACTTTAAAACACATACCCTGGATAGTGTTTAAAGTCTTTCAAATTAAATTAATTAATTAATATCTTGTTTTGTTGCTGCTTTTATATTTTAACATAACATTTTATAACTCTGACACATTTTCTAATAATAATATTTACCAGAAAATGTAAGACATCGAAAGAACTTATTAAATAACGGGTCGCGGAATATCTGCATATCTATATTATATTTTCTTTATCATTATGCATTTATGAATATCCATTGGAAAACTGGCACGAAGTAACAAAATCGAAATTACTTCATCCATATTGACTGGAACCCTTTTCAACTTTAAACATATTAATCTCAATTATTAACCCCATATTAAATTCTAGGAAAGTTCGAAAAGTACATACAGAAGAAAAACAGGCATATTATTTTGCATTGTCGTAGAAGCATGAGTCAATGTTATGATTGAAAATAAGGTGTAATCTAATGGAAAATGGGCATAGTTCTTATAGTTTATTTCAGGTCATGGTTAAAGTCTCAGTTATAGCTACCATGAAGTCACTTCACTATCTATGGTGAGGATGAAAAGAAGATCGACAAAGCCATAGGATCTAAAAGATAACATATTATCAACTCGCTACCCGAATCAATACCCAAAATGAGAACTGCATCTTTACGAACTACTAGGAGTCGAATTATAACTCAACAATGGATTATTCCTGGACATTGTTCAAATTCCGTCTCTGAAGTTCTGAATAATTTTTTCCCTTAATAAATCGCATAATATGATGGATTTCCATTTTTCAAATATTTGCTATTGGCGTAGAATTATTGATTTTAAGGCAAGTAGGGCATGATGTTCAAAAATGTTGTATTTTTTTGTGTTGATCTGTATTTAATTTACCATAAACAGGCGTGTTTTTTATAATAAGCTATATAAAATTGTATGAATAGTACATATTTGTGCCTATTTTTTTAGATTAATGATATACATTTTTCTATGAAAATTAAACAATGTTTCTTTTCACTCTTAAGGACCCATTTTCTTATTTGTTTTAATAAAAAAAGTTTTATACTTAATAATTTTTTATTTGTAGTATGCCATCCCAGTATTTATGTTTAGGCAAGACTAAATTTTAGATGACGTCAAACCTCTTAACTTTATAATTGCATTAAAATGATGCAATACTACAATATTTATACACATTAAAAAACAACAATATCATACAGTTCTTTTTGATCTTAAATCTAATTTCTGACAAAAAAAAATTTCTAACTCTTCTATTTTGACATTTTTATACTGCCTAATAAACCTTGTAAATGCATTTATGAATGATTTATAGGTATCTTTTATTCTTTTTATCTTATTGTGTTTTTCAGCCAGATACACCATACATAAAAATATGATGCTATTTGGGCAGAAAAGAAACTAATCTTGAGAAAACAACAAATTAAACTGTATTGGCTAGACTAAGTACTTGGATATTTATTTTTTTTTATTGAAGAGTCACAGATAGCTAAATAAAATGTAAAATGGATGAGTGTATAGATGCTCAACTGCTCGGCTTGAACTCTGGGTTTGATCCTCTGTTGGTTTAAATCCCAAAACTAAATGGGTACCTGAATTAAGTTGGGGAAATAAAAACGGCTAGATATTAATGCTTAAACACACAATCCCTTCATATAGGGCCATAAAGTTTTAATTAAATTCTTACACTTCATCTTTAGATTGCTACAATGCAGAAACTTAAAATAGCAAATACTAATGTATATGCTAAATAAATCTGTTGCGCATTTCAACAATACAAAGGAATACATAGCAAAGTGTTAAATGCATACTTAGCCAAGTGTTTATATTGTAGCCTATGTGCTAAAAATGACATGTACCTATTGAATATGAATTAAAATTAGTATTTTAAAATATTTTAGTTGTTTATTAATCACTAACAATACATTAAACAGTTGGTGCCAAGAATCCCTATGATAAGTCCTCCCACAAATAGTTTCAGGGGATTCCTCCGCCAAGCAATTCATTTTCCTTATGATGGCAGCCTTTAAATGCACTTGTGAGCCTACTTTTATAACATTGTCTGCATTACAGATGTTGTTATTTCATTATTTAGTTATTGAAAATCTGCGTAGTACCTGATTTAGACAGTTATTTCTATGTGTTTTAATTTATGTTATTATATGCAAGTTTAATTTGAAATATAATAGTAGTTATTTATTTGAAGTTTAACAATTACACTTTGCTAGGTTTGTAGATTATATTTTACAAACCTGATTGTGAATAGCTTTGATATGACTATTTCTACTAGTAAATAGACTCTGTGTTTGCCTTGGATACGACTCTGAAAATTGGAATAGTGCCTTTTTAGTAAAGTTAACGAACAAATCTAATTATAACCACTTGAGCTAAAGAAACATTTATTAACTTTCAAATAATATAAATTGAAATTTTTAAATTTCTGCGAAATCATATATTTACATCTTATTAATTATTAGCTGCTGCTTTAGGTACAATCATCTTTAGAGACAAAGATTATAGAAATAATTATATTTACACATTCAGCTTATACTAGTTCTGATAAATTGTGTTTCAAAATTGAGCAAAAATACTCTATAGCAATCTTTTGCTTTTCAGAATGAGCTTGAAAACTAAAGTAAACTAAGATATGGTCAAAAATGAAGGTTGAAGCAAAGTGGGGTTATTTTCAGATTATTATGTTTAAATGTTTATGCTTACCTTTTAAGTTAAGGAAATATTCAAATTAACTCAATTTTGAACTTCACCAGAACTAAAGGACTTGGTCCAGAGTATTTATATTATCAGGTCAATGGATTGGAAGATTGTGTGAAATTCAACTAATTCAGAATCTACAACAACAAATTGATTTAATTGATGCAGGTAAAAGATGTTAATGTTATCTGATATAGACTACACCAATTAGAAACATTAGCAAGTACTGGCAACAAGTATGACGTCATTCTACAAATCTATCATCGAGACATCTTTATCTTTCTCTAATTGATTATAGTGATAATAAATAGATGAATTTTTCTGGATATTTTTAACCCTTTCGATGCGACATTACATATCTAACTTTTTTCAAAATATATGGGGTGTATTTCACACTGTACACTTTAGTATAGAGATAAAAAATTTTATGATGATACTTATAGTGTTTTTTTTGATCATAAACACTTTGGTAGAGTATACATTGTGTCGGGACAGCAAAACTGGGGATGGAACGGAGTTTGGAGTCATGTTTAGGATCAGGCAGCCAAATGATAGCATATTTAAATTAGGGGCAATGAGACAAAATATTTATTATTTTAATTAAGTTTTACACAATGAAAAATAATTAATTGGAAATTTTGAAACTAGATATTTTTAATTGTAATGTAAGTGTTGCTTTAGGCTGAGTAACTGGTATGTTATCATTACAACACTTGCCATTCTCTGACATATTATGGTAGAAGAAACATTCAGAACATGGCGATTTAGTTGGACTTTTCAGGTATTTACAATTTTCAATACAAATAATATATAAATATCTCTACTAGACCCCCAATGTAATCTTCAAACTAACGCTGAAATACTCCTATATAAAAATAGTAAAAATAAAGTATTCAATAAATGACCCATATTCTATAGTGGTGGAAATGTCTTTATCACTTTATTCCTCAACCCTTGATTCCACTTCGATAATGAATTCCCTTAACATTAATATATTCTCACCACCTCTTCCTCCCTACCTCAACAATTGTGTCACACAAGCAGATGCTCAGTGAACAGCGGATCAAGCGCTGTCAGGAATGTAACAGAGGATGCTATTTTACAACTTGGGAACTCCCTCTGGTCACTCATCAGAAAAACTAGAGACAGAGGAGTCTTGTAATAGTCCACACGATGGCAGTGTGAAACGTGGATGATGATCGAGTAAATCATAGGCGACCGGCCAGTTTATAAATAGTCTAATAAAGAAGGCGAGACCTGAATATAATTCTCACTTTGAATTTTTGATTTATAAAAAACCACCAAAATATTTAGAACTGGTGTTTTTACAGTATAAAAAATATGCAGAGTCTTGATTATTTGCATTTTCCGCGTAGTCTTCTGTAGAAACCTCGCGGCAGATTCCCCCGGGCGCGTTTTATTTTCGTTTGCAGGATCATTTGATCCGTAGTTCACTTGACCGCATCTTCTTGTGTGAATGTAATTACTGGGGTAGGAGCAGCAGGTAGTGAAACCTAATAATTTTGGGGTAGAAATTGGGAATCAAAAGAGGTTGGAAAACTAAAAGTGTGTATTTTAAACCCAGCCTCATAACCATGACACCAGCAAAATTGAATTATTGAATTAATCTCAGAGAATCGTACTCTTGCAAGAGACCTCAACAACGGGAATCTGGCACAAGTGCTTCTTGTACAACATGCAGAGATTAAGGCAAGAAGATTTCTGCTCGTGGTGGTATAGTAAAAAATAACACTGTTCATACAAGTTGATATTTCAGAAAGGCGCTAAACGAATCAATGTTTTTTTCACTCAGCTAACAACACTTCTCAATAACTAAATTTCTTTGGCAATTTTTTATCAGTAAATACACAATTTTCTTGATAAGAAATATAAAGTAGGGTGTTTATACCACAACAAAAACAAGTTATTACACAATAACTATTGAGCGAGATATTGGCCGTGAACTGAAGAGATGGCCCTTGATAATGTTTTTCAACTAATAATTGACTTAAAATATTTTATTAAATATTCAACCAACTCGCAATAATACGGAGACATTAGACTCAAATCCCTACAGAAATGAAAAAGAACAATTGATAAAATTCTGAAAAGATGCATAATGTGAAACAAAATAAAACTACATCAAATATACAAGAAGTGTAGTGTGCTGTATAAGCAAAGAAAATTGTTCTTTCATATGTGCATGCTAGAAAATAAAGCCCATGAATTTTCAGCAATGTACTACAATTGCCTTTTCTGCTTTTGAAATGTGTTTGTAAGGATATTTGGAGTATTTTGGTAGCTGAATATGTTATTTATGTGTTGTTTAAAGATTCGATGTTATTTTATGGGTGATACAAAACAGTTTAAATCAACAAAAAATATTCAAAAATTAGTTTAGTAGCTTGTATTTTATTTAAAACTATTGGTAATGTTACCAATTATATAAGTTAGTGAAAAAATTCAGCCTTCCCAAGACCGCGACATATTCATAAATTATTTAATCATATTTATGTTCATTCCTGCTATGTATAGATGGTTTCAAAAATGATAAAAATATTCCAAAGTAGACATGGATATCAACCATAATAGGTGGTCTAGGGTGTGTTGTATGGCTAAACAAAATATGAGTTTTGTATTCATGATTTAATTCTACAAGACGGAGTTCTGATTTATTTATAACCATTTTATTTCAATTATTATTTGATTATTATCAGCAAACTTCTTCTGCACATCATGATGTATTTAACGCTACAGTTTTTAAAAATTTAAAATACATAAAAAGTCAGGCCTCGGACTACAGTGTTTTGGAAGACAAGCACACATATATATATGTATGTACATGTATTATACAGGCAGTGTCTCGAATAATTTTTTATATCTTTACCAGAAATGGTAACAGGTTTGCGGTACAAATTTAAGTATTTACTGCTTTTTTCTTTTTTATGACAAACTGGTCAATGATTCTTTTCTTATGCTCTGGCGGTACTGGTAATGCTTCTTATCTGAGTAACATATGCATGTAATGTCTAATAAATTATCATGACTTTTTATATCACTTAAAAAAGGAGAAAGAAGACGGCAGAAGAAAATTAGGAAGTAACTGAAGAAATTGACGAAAATGCTCACAAATTGTGATAAGTTAAAATTACATCTGTCTGGATTTTTTATTTTAATTATTCATTATATTTTATTTTTCAGTCGATCCTGTATTTTTCATTTTCGAGTAATTATTTTAGCCCAAAACTTTCTTACTTTTTGGCAAATATATTTTCTAAAAACTGAATTTTCGAAAAATTTTGTCAAACTTATCAGCGTATTTTTAAATCTAGCATGTTAGTAGTTAGATATAGTATGCATTGAAGTACATTAGATATGGAAATGTTATGTTTTTTAGTGATGAAGATAATGTTATTTCATTATTATTTGTTTGTAAATTAGTCATGGTCCCTAACAAATTTACCAACTGAAATATTTTAGTGGGATAAGCGATTTTAAAGCTAATTAAGTTAATAAAGTTATTTGTCAAAAGTCTCAGAAAAAAAAATAAATACTAGTTTTTAATGTACCATGTTGAAAAAAATATTGAATCAAACACTTTATGCATGTCGCAAAAATGCATTTATTAGGCTAATAAAACAAATTGCAGCCATTACTAGATTTGATAGGGTAATTATTTAACGCAAGCTTTTCTGTGTTATGACTTTTGTGTTGGTATACTTTAATAATCATTATTAATTATATTCTAAATCTACTTGGAAGATTACAACATATTATTTAAATATTTTTTCAGTTTCGATGAATAGCTTGATCCAGTGATGGTAATCCTTGTCATACGGTATAAGGACCGACTTTCGTCGCTTATCCTTGTCTGGTCATGGCAGACAAGTCCTTATCCTTGTCGCTGTCCTTTTTCTTTCAGTCCTTATTAACATTGCAAGGACATAGCTGTGGTTTTTAATAAAAATTTTTTTGTATAACTAGGCTGGTGCTATATTTAAAATCAATGCCAATCTACTTGTCCTCTGCATGTGACCCCTTTCTTTTTGTTTCGATTTATTGTTAGCGACGCATTCTGTCTCATAAATATAAATTGATTTTTTTTAAAAATTTAATTATAAAAATTTAGCTCACTTTCGTATACAAATATGTGAATTGCGACTTTGAAGTGAAGATAAGGTTAAAAATAAGTGGAGTGCAAAATGTTTAACGTGACTTCAGGATTTACAGAAGCCAATTGTGCTGTTTAGCCTCAGTAGTAATTTTTCCTTGAGTAGCGAGGTCCATTCTCTCAACTGTTGGCATTCTCAGCACATAAACACACGATCAATTAGTGAATTGAAGCGCTTCGATCAAATAGTGAATAATTTCAGTCTGAATTAAAAGTTAAACGCGTGATTACGCAATAGCGAAATATGTTGAGAAAAGCCTTTTTCCCGTCATCTGAGAAATCCATGGATACATATGATGATGATGATCCTTTAATGGGAAGACCTGATGAAAGGAAACTATTCACTGACTGAAATTGGAAATACATTTTGCATCTATACCAGTCTTGTTCACTGCAACTGATTGTCGAAGATTGACACTTGAAGGCCACACCAGCCTATAGATCAACACTCTCAAAAATTTCGAAATTAATAAATATGTTATCAAAATGTATTATTTCGAATGGCTTTGAACGTTTGAAGATATTAGAAACATGGTAAAGTTAATTCCAGCAACAAGCGTACCGTTGGAACAGTGTATATAGACAGCTGGAAGTAGTTGTCGACTAGACCCAAAATTGATGGATTTTGCTGCGACAAGCATCACATGAAAATAATGACAGCCAGATTATGGACAAATCCAGAACTGTTGATGTTCTATCCCATTTAGCCGACTATTACCTGAGGGAGAGAAAATGATTGCAATTAGTTATGTAAGTCCCGACCCTTTTCGGCCTTTAGCTTTCTCAGCAACTGAGCTAAATTGCGTCCCCACCATTCTGTCACAAATGACTTCTTTGCCAGTTGGGTGAAAAGGTTTTTCATGCTATTCGAAGCATCTTGAAACAAATAAAAACATTTCGTCAACAAATTTCAAAATTAAATTGGCGTTTGACAACAGCGGCAGCGAACCCCAATATACTTTTCACTAACTATGACAAGATTTTCAAGATGTGAGAGACAACCTACGGCATCGAATAACTGAAGCAGGTTGATGATTTTATTTTATGATTGTTTGGCAGTGTAAGTTGCTAAATTTGTGTCGTTGACTATGTGTTTTTTTATTTTGAGTAAAAACAAGATATTTTTGTATGCATATACAATATATAATTAATACATAGTTGTAAAAGGTTTTATTTTTACAGCAATGCTACGGTACAGGCTCTCACTGTTGCCGACCAGTATCTCTATTTCCACATCAGCCCGAGGAATAAAAGCAAATAACTCAATCCCTTTCAGAAAAAAAGCAGAGTCTCCCTCTTTTCGCATTATAAAAACAAGTTGGAGACTACTATAGAAGATGCAGCTATTAAGGAAAATGAGAGAAAACAACTGCAAATTACAAATTATAAATTCATCATCATTTAATGCAGACGATTTAAATGTCAGACATATAAAAAGGCGGAATTTTCATTGCTGCAGCCATTGCTGAAGCGAGACAGCGCTCGCAAGTTCAGCTCCAGTAGGCAATCTTTTTAAAGTGAATTTATTTTTCACGATACACACAGAGCCGTTTGAAGTGATTCCTGTGGAAGGCACTTGTGTTCCTCAGAATGGGCGATTGACTAACATTGGAATACTACATTACATGTATGTAAAATTTAAATCAAATTTGATGATAAGAAAATATTGGATTTTATTGTTTTATGGAAATCCTTGTTTTAGTCCTTGTATGCAAGTCTGTCCTGGTCCTTGATGCAAAGTCCTTGTCCTTGTCCTGGTCCTTGGCGAGTCCTTGTCACTTGTACTTTGTGTCCTTGTTAAGCATCGCAGCGATCAAATTTGCGTCTTATCTCATCTTTATTTATATTTTTACAAGCTGAAAGATTTGACAAACAGGATGAATCGTATAGCTATTATAAAACTCAATTAAATGCCCCTTTTTTGGTCATTTTTTCATAGCTCCATGTTTATATCTGTAAAGAAAATATCCAGTCATGCTATTGTAGAATTTTGAAGCAGCATTTTCTTAGAATTATTCTCAGAAGTTGCTGATTTAAATAATTTTGTCTTGCCAAGTGCTGTAAAATTGATTTTACTATTTCAAGGCCATTTCCATGCATTGTGATCCGCTATATTAAAAGCTTTATTGTTAACAGAACAACAAATCATAGATGATGAGCTGTTTTAAAGAAAGCTGCTACTCATCTGACAATGAAAACAGGAAAATTTTCAGAAATGCGCTATGTGAATTTTGTATCGGTGTATTAGTGTAATGGTGTCTGAAAGTATAATAAATATAAAGAAGTCAAATGCATACATCAAGATTTTCAACAACGCGTACTAACCAACAAAAAAGATTAAATAACAGATTTTATGGAAACATATTAGTATAAAATGTAATTAAATAGTGAAATACTTTGTCAAAAATATACTTTTTCTCTAAATATCTGAGCAATGATGAAGAAGAAATAAAATAACATGAAGTTTGAATTAAGATAAAGGATATACTCGGCATATTTATACAAGAAATGAATAGGTTTTGTTTAAGTAAGAATTTTGGTTGAGCAGCCCCCCCCTTAAATTTTTCAGAACATGTATTTCATGAAAGAGATTACCTATACATGATATAAAAAATTCCTTCAGTTAGGTCAGATATTATAAATCTGATCTTAAAATTTGTTCCATTTTGTTACTGACAATGAACAATTTTAAAATTCACATTATGGAAACAGATGATGGCTTCCATAAAATATTTGATATCACTATAATAATCATTCTTGAAGCTGTGTATTTAATCTAATAATAAATTTATATGCTATTGTATGGGTCATAATATAAAGAACTTTACCCTTTAGGCTTTATAAGTTTATTCCTAAATCAGTAATATGCATAATAAAATATTTATAACAACTGAACCTAGAAATCAGGATAGATCTATATGAAAAATGAAGATTTTGGTATAAATAGGGGATTTTATAAAGTTATTGTAATGTAGGTTGAACTATCTAAAATACCCTTCAGCTAAGCTTAGTAGAATAATTAAAAGTCTGCATGTAAAATTATCATTTTTCACAGATGAATAAATGATTAGTATAGAACAGCAAGCTCATCAGGTTATAGTTTCAAAACATTTTAGAATTAATTTTAATTTATAATGCTTTATGTATCTCAAAGCATTCTCATTACGTTGTATAACTGGATGCACTTCTTTATATTTATAAGTTGGCTTAATAACTGCTATATTTTGGAATTGGTCATTATAATTTTGGAACTTTTTTATAATCAACCAATCATTAGTTAATGTGTTATAAGATACTTTGTATATTTCACTTATATATTTTTTACATGATCATTAATGTCATCCTTTATTTAATATTCATGTCTAGTTTTTAAAACCAAGCGAAGCCATTTTGTGAGTACACAAATATTTAAAAAAAGACTTTGCTGACTTTAAACAGTTTATCCCAGACTTTTAATAGCAACAATTTGAAGTAACTTGATTACAAAGAAATCAGTAATTTCATTATCATTTCTGACTACAATGATATTGTCATTGTTAGAAAATGGTGAGCTATACAGAAGAGTAGGCATGACAAGGAATTCATGTGGGGTATGAAATTCCTAGGGGAAATTTATTGCCTCCGTTTCTGACTTGGATGGAAAACTGGTAGTCATTGTATTTGTACACTAAGCGGCTTAATAATTTAGCTCACAGTTCATTACTAAACAATAAACAGAAAGTGCCATTATCACAATTTAACAAATTTATGTTCATCATCCAACAACCCCTCTGACTAAGCCAAGACAATCCACATTATGGAGCTAATCTTATTAAATGCATTATGGCCATAATGTATAATAACTAGTGTAATAATGCAACTCATGGGCATGGAGGATAGATTGGGGAGAGGAGAAATGTGTGAAGGAGCGATGAAATGGATTTAAACAAATTAGTGGAAAAATGTTTACGAAATGAACCCGGTGTGGATATCGCAGATAGGACTGATAGTACACAGACATGAGGCGTCCGGCTGATTTTTCCACAAATACGTCGTTTTTCAAAACTAGCGTGCCATACAGATTTCATTTTTCAATTAAATTCAGACAAGTATACAACATTGAGTTGAGTTATATTGACAAACCAAAAAATGCATTTGTAAATTCAACCATTTTGACAACAAGCCCCAAAAGATTTCGATTTGAATTTTTTTCTTTGTTAATTTGTTAATTTTGCTTGATCGGGCCTTGCGACTAATGTTTTGCATTGAGTTTTAATCTGTCAATAACGTATGTACTATGTGACCTTTTTGAGTAAATTTTCTAATTTATACTAGGTTAATTCGAACGCATTCAAAAATAAAATTAATATATAAGTTGGATATCAGAAATGACGTACGAGCTCAAAAAGCCAATAAGTAAACAAGCGCAAAGAGTCGAAATGTGGATTTACTAGGATTGTGGAAGCGTCTGCAACAATCTGACTTATCATTGGCATTGAAGAGATTTTAACGGTACGTAACAGCCCGACTCAACTGAAGCAACTGTTTCTATTTGATTTTCATTGTCGCTTTCTTCATTTCTAAATTGAATATTAGAAGATGTGACCTTTCAAGTGAATTGCTGCTGATTCCGTGATTGTCGGACTGGTAAAGTATGTATTTAGAGCGACGATGACAGGATTTTAGATATGTAGTTATCAGACTATTCACGTGGTGGCTATACTTGCAAATATTTATAAGGTACCTTTTCAAATATTCTGTGTTGTTTCTGCAAAATTGTTTGAGAAATTACGGGGTCATTTGTCATCAAACCATGCATAAATTTAAAGATTTCAATAAGATGCACATAACCACAAGCAAACACATGGCAAAGTTGCCATGGAAATACAAGCGATTTTTGTTGCATTTAAACAGCAATTTCTATAGATTAACAGTTGAACTCATCATTTAGAAGACAAATTCAAAAAATCGCAACTTAAACTGGATCCATCATTTCTTCAATGCTATTTTGCAGAATGCGTGATTTAACACTTCATAGAGGAGTCGATTCTGTTAATTTTTATGACCTGCTAGGACTAGATGTTAGTGGATGATGTTTTGTGTAATCATTAGTCGAATTGAGTTCTTGTAATTATTGAAACATACACAAAACATAAATCGAAAATTTATGGAGTATGCTAACGTAAAAGACATTATTTATTGAAACAAACTATTCAGTTGCATTTTCTACACTACACAAGACAATAACGTATTTCAGGCATTGGTAGATAATCGCGGTGTTTGACAGCGTGTCTTCCGTAGCAATATGCTGTCGAAGATCGTGCACACTCTAAGAAGGAGTAAGCGTGGCTAAAACTCAACGCTGTGTGTCTATCTGGTCTTTTATTTGATGATATCAAAATTTTAAGAAAAATGTTATCAATCGATTTGGACTGCAAGGCATTTACAATTTTTTGTTCAGAAATAAATAGTTTAAAATTATAATATTATTGCTTTTATTTATCAGTGTAATTTATAATTTTATACTCTATTAGTATTGTAACTTTGTTTGATACTGAAACCATTCT
Organism: Bulinus truncatus; assembly: GCA_021962125.1. Classification (NCBI taxonomy): domain Eukaryota; kingdom Metazoa; phylum Mollusca; class Gastropoda; family Planorbidae; genus Bulinus; species Bulinus truncatus. The sequence goes on from JAGDYQ010000192.1 coordinate 1,425,650, forward strand.
TTAAAAAATTACAATATTGTAATAAGTTTTTACAGATATAATTCTTTTTATGTTTGACTACTATGTATTATCTTCAATATAATCAACTTTCGAAATTTGTTGAGGACACATTTAACTTTATGACATTTTCCAAAAAGTGACCCTCCCCCTTGAATAATACCATGTACAAAGTGTTTATATGCTATCACAGATATCAATAAGTTATAACAAGAGAGAGATAGATGGAAAATTATAATAGAGAGTGAAAGAATACCATGAATGAAAAAGAAAGAGATGAACCATGAAATTATAGGCTATTTGTAAATGATTGCCATTAACAAGTTGTCATAGTTGTTCTTAATTATTTTGAAACTGCTAGGTTCATTTACAGAGTATATCTAAATGAAAGAATTCAGTCTTAATCTTGACTTCAAACAAGAAGTACAAAGTAAGGAGTAGTTTAAGATGACAAAGAAAGATTCCATAATGTGATTTACTATAAATATACTTTTGTTGTATTTATTGTAATTTTATTGAATGTAAAAATAAGGTTGATATATATAATTGCATTAACTTTATTTTTTTACACAAATAATAAATAAGACACTATAAAATATTGCAAAACTATATTGCTTTATCTCATATTTTCCGCGAGAACGAAACGCGGACCCCCACGGGACCCCGGGACGGTTTATTTAACCAATTTTTAATGGTCGGGACCGTAATAACATAATTTTATCAAATCGGGGATAGTTAATAAATAATATTGCTTTAAATTAAATTAATATTGTAAATACATTCTTATATTTTAATGTGTATATAAATCTTTTTAAAATATAATAATAATTATATTTTTAGTATTAAATTAATGCCGTCTTATATACATAACTATTCCTTATCACCGGGATTAGCGGGGTGTGAGTCCCTGGTTTATATTAATTTTGGAATTTTAGATAAGGTGGAACCAAGGTATATTTTGGATCATATATTTTAAGTTTTACGTTCCGGGCTATATGTAATTGCAGGTGCGGGGACCGGTATCCGGAATCAATGACTATAAGTAATGAGCTCCGGACTACCATTGGGGTCCGGATAAAGGGATTTTTATATTAAAATATTTAAATTAAAATTTTAGGTTGTAATTATTTTGCGGAATTTATGGGGGGTATATAAACGGAGGAAATTAGGTGCCCGAAAGGGATTAATCTGAATAATATATTTTTAATAAATAATTAATCGGGGTTTAATATTTTATTACTTTATAGTACTTCTATAATAATTTCTATAACAGCATTTATATATATATTAGGGTGGGTCAAAATTTTTTTGGAGTTGAAATTTGAAACATGTATGAATCTACTGATTTAATAAAAATGTGGGAACTATAAAAATCAGATGTCTCATAATATTCAGGAGTGGGAATGCGCTATGTCTAAAAAAAATATTTTTTAACATTTTAGATACTAAAACATGTCAATAATATGAATTAATTATATTGCAGAAAAATTTTTTAGATCAATTAAAAAATGTATTTTCAGAGAATATTTACTCATTCAGAAATTTAATAATTTAAAACTTAAAGTCATTTTCTGAAAAAATATTTTGTTGTTTGCTTCACTATATTTAGAAAATCTCCATACGATCAGGCGATAAAACTTCACAATTTTTATGTAGAAGAGGTGCATTTTATAAATGTCAGAGGCGTCCTTTTTTTATTTTCAAAATTAGCATTTTTAAAGTTCGTAAAAAAATTATTTGTTACATTATCAAAAAGTCACTTTTGACATTCTAGTAAGCACTTCTGATTATAAAATTGTACATTTATATGAAACAGTCTATTAAAATATTTCAGAAATATTGCCACAAATAGGTCGCCAAATTTCAAGATGGCATGCACCACCCTATTTTTTTTGAACAAAATTATTTTAAAATCTACTATATCATTACTAAAATGTTAAAATGCCTTAAACAATATTAAAGATTTTGCTTGACAGGTATAATATGACATTTTACAACATTTAGAATATTTGTATAAATATGTAAGTATGCAATCTGTCATTATTCGTACAAAAAATATACAATAACATTAAGGTTAGTACTTTGCATTTTTTCAGAATTTACATGGCATTTTAATGAACAATTGTGAGCAAATATGAAACAATATTAATTTATTTTCACTCAAAAAACCTTACATAAGCGCCATCTATATTTACATATAGAAAAGCGTTTTCAATAAAATTAACATTAATTGTAATATTTAATTACATTAATTATCAGGAACTTTATAGGGTATTTTACCTCCATGTCTGAACAAAATGATAAAAAAAGTTTGTTTATTTAAATTGCAAATTAACACTGTTTTAATGTATTTAATAAATCTATACACAACTTTTTAAAAATAGTCAAATCTTATGAACCTTTGTTTGTGTGTCACGAAGGTCTGCTTGGAATTTGGAAAGTCTGCTTGAGTGACAAGAGATATAATATTCTGTTATTTCAATTTTGTTGAAGCTGTAATCGTCTGTTTGTAATTAATTTTGTAGGAAAGCGTATCAGCAAATAGAAAACGTAAGTTTTAAAAATATTAGCGAACACTCTACCAAGCTCCTTAAAGCGGTCAGAAATTCTATAAAAATTGTACATAAAGCGAGATTTGATGATAAAACAGCTTACGAATAGTGCATACATTTTGACAGAAAAGAATAGAAGGAGAAAAACAAGTTGATTTGCAAAAAATGTTGAAAAGCGTAGATTAATATTGTCTCTGACAAATGGAAAACAGAGATAATATTTACAAAGCGAATAAACTGTTCTAGCTGAATCGCGAACTCTATTCAGTAAATTATTCTTGATACAAAGAGAATACAAATTCTGGCAGCAAAAATGGTTATTGAAATATAGCTGCAAATTACTGTCAACAGGACAGTGGACAAATCCCTCAGTATCAGCTCATGTTTTAGGCATGCTATGGATTCTATTTTTCCGACGGGAAAAGATCTAATCTAAACATTTCTTATCCATTTGTTGCTGAAATTAAGCGCCGTCTGAGTCGCCCAAATCATGATTCTCAAGATAGTTCAGAAATTATAATGAGAAAACAAGTTGGAAAACGCGTAGTTCTTGCTTCATTTGATACAAAGTATTTCACTATTACAGGAAAATGTAAAACAAAGCATAGTCACTTCTAAAATCAACACTTTAAGTAATGCTAGATTAGAGTGATCTCTATTCGAAAATAAAAGCGAAATTTAGACTAATAATGTACTTTTCATAGAGGACATGCATGTCTAGTATGGTTTTTCGAATCAAAGGACTGGAAAATAGGAAAAGAAGATTTTAGCACCTTTGCATACTGAAGCAGAAGATAAGCTCTTGAGGCACTAGTCTGTGAAGATAAGCAATATCTGGTATAGAAACAGTAACTACTATGCAGAAAAATATACAAATAATACAGATATTGTTCCCGCGTTAATGAACTAGACATATTAACTGTTTTATTCTCACTAATGATGAAACATAAAACTTAATTTATATGCTATTCCTTTATTATCATTTCATATTTTGGACATCTCTATACTCATGCTTACGCCATTGCACTTTATTTGTTCTTATGTAACTTTCCATTACGATGTTGTTATATATATATTAATATATAATATTCGTTTATGTTTAATTGGAAATAAATATTTTCAGAAGGTTATTTGTGTCATAATCATTAAAAGTCACCTTTTCTTGCCGATATATATGAATTTACAAAAAGTCATAATAATATTTTATATGAATAATACTGTTTATGGATTATCACAAACTTGCTTTGCTTCAATTTTCGGAAGAACATCCTTGATTTCTTTGTTACAAAACCATCATGTTGAAATAGCTATACGGTTGAATGTCCGTACACTCAAATAACGGCAGTAACACAGTGCTCTTTAACAGCGGAAATGACAGGGAATTTGATCAAGTGATTAGGTTGACTAGCGTTTAGAGATTCATCACAAATATGACTTCCGGAGGAGGATGTCACTGCACAAGATCCCAGTTAATCCTCTGATCATATGATTATTCAGGATTATGTCGTTTTTTTGTTGAAATTCTAACTCTGCGTGGAGCTGGTTTATAATAGATATGCTGTTCATGTTTTATTTACTGCATACAATATTTCTTCATCATTGTCTAACTGCAGCAATAGAAGTAGATATGCAAGTAGCAGTTATTTTCAAATACAGAGACAATATAATAGATTGATCAACGTAATAGGTTCTGAAACAGTTGTATCATATAGAAAGAAGTTTCTATTACTTTATTCAAGATGAATAAGTAAAAATCTGTTAGAAACTTTTGGTAGCCATCTTTGCTCTCATCAACATGATCCCACTGGCTGCCCTATCTATGTCGGCATGCTGCTGGATCAGAAGCTGTAGATGAAGTGTTAACTGTTTAAGTCCTTCACACAGCTTTTAGCGATAATACTTGTATCTATTGCTTAGTTTACATCGATCCGCTGCTCTCTATTGATATCTGTTTTGTTATTTAGACATTCACTAAAGCTAAACGGAGAAGTGCTGCATCAAGTAGTTCATCATCTTCTGCATCCTGATCTGGGCTATCGATATCTTTCTCATCATTGGCGTTATCATTTATTGATATGATAATACCGAGCTCAATGAATGTTTCTGTCGATTTTGTAATATTTTGTTGCCTTGTAACGTGTCTATGAACATATTTCTTGCCATCTTTGATCCGCCCAAAATTACACTCAGAATACATAAATACTGATTGTGGACATTTAAGTCTCTCATCCCCTCACACCTGCATCTTTATAGTCATATAGTATTTAATATAAATAAATATAAACAAAATGAATTGTTAAATTTTAAGCATCCACCAATAGCCTTGAAAACATCTTCACTGGTTGGAAGACAATCTTTAGGTAATTCGGCTAGCGACAAACAGAATACAGTTGCACTATATGAAGAACTCATATTCATAGAAAACTTATTAAAAAAATTGAAAAATTAATCAAAAAATAGCAAAACAACCATCCTGATCGATAATGCTACTTGATACCGATTATATTGAGAGAAAAATGGATGCAATACTTATCCCAATTGTTTGAACTAATTGAATTATTCATAAAGGATTATAAGACAAAACACGGGGGTAGCATATCGCCCCCCCCGGGGGGCCTAGGTCACTGGTTTGTATGTTCGGTAAAAAAACTTTCACGGTAAATATAGTTAAATTGAACAAATTAATAAAACTATTTAATTTTCAAATATTTAATACATATTCCATATGATGTAACAACTTTTAATAATGTTTCAATAAAAAAATTTTTTGACCCCACCCTAATATATATATATATATATTGTGACGGGAATAAGCAAATTTAGAGACGGAACTAATCCTCTTCATTATTTTAAGATAAAGAGAACATAAGTAGGATATATGAATATTAATGGTTTAGGTGACGAACAACTAAGACAGGGTGGGAAAACTAATTAAATAGTAGACAGCAAGAGTAATGGGGCGGCGTTGGTAACGGCTAATAGGGTTTAACAATGTGACAAGTGATATAACTAGAAGATAAGTAAGGACAATACTGAAGAAGTTTGTGATGTATTTAAAGTAATTAGGAACGCGGGCGTAAAATTTAAATAGTTGGACATTAGTTAGATATAATTCTGAAGATGATAATTTTTGAATAGGGATTTAATGATAGGAGGTTATGAAAATCGATAGCGGCGGAATAATTAAGTGATCTTTGGTTAGTCAGAAGTTGAGGCGGTGTAAATGTATTGGACTTTAAAGTAATATTTATGAACTTGTTATATTATTATGTACATTTTGTAAATAAATGGTCGTGTTCCTACACGTACCAACCGTTTGGTTTATTAGTCAAAAAATTAATGGCAGAAAATGAACGGACGAACATTTAGCTGAATCCGCTAAATTGATATCTCCTCGTTTAAATTATAGGGTTAAGGCTGTAACTATATGGGTATATAGAAAAGGACCTGTATATATATAATATAATTATCCATATACCGACTATTCTGGTTTTTTGTTATAATCCATTTTACAGGAGGGTGGTGGTGTGGATATTGTCAGTCTATAATGAATTTCATTTTTAATTTCTTCCAAAAAATCAAATCAAATCTGAAAAGAAAAACTTAGAAGAAAGGATAATTAAAGCCAAGGCTCTCTGATCTCTGCTTTTAGAGGAGTAGGAGGGATGGAAAGTCTGGAGACTATTTTATATTTTGATATAAAGAGAGCTACGACGAGGATATGATAGCTATGTGAGAAATGCCAAACGGCAATATTATAATGAATGAGTACCTAACTACTGCTTGTCTGTGTGCTATATGCAAGTATACTCTATACATTAGTGTTACTTCTCACGTATTGTAAAATGAGAAGGGAGCCGTAGACAACACGAAAAACGGGAGTTCCTGATATAAACAATATTGCATAATCTGCATGCTTTAAGCAGAGGTTTTTTGAGTAAAATAAAAAAGACTTTAAGTAAATCATTTTATTTAGTTTTTAACTATTGATTTGTTATATAATATGTTAAAAATTAATTTTCATATAAGTTTAAATAATGGAACCAAGAAAATGCGAATACGCTAAGCTTCAGAGGCATGTCACAACAAAGTTCATGAACTGAAGAAAATAATGGATGACCTTAGACTTAGGTATTTAAAAATGTGTTAAATATTCAAATGTTTATCCTTGAGTTATATTTTCATACTAACATTTTTCAGAAACACATTAATCATTTAAATTAAATGGTCTGATATGATCTCTCAACTTCATTTTAAAATGAGTGAATTGCAAAGCATTTCATTGGTTCTTATATATTTGCATAAAATAGCATAAAATAAAATTAAAAAAATTAGCATAAAAAAGTGCAAAGTGCATTTACTTCAGCTCATGACCAGTACAACGCTTTTAAATAGCAGTGATTATTATGTTGTACCCATGCAGTGGTTAAATTTGCTCAATATATACATATAAAGGCAAATATAACTATGATAAGTGATCTACATATAATTAGTTGATTTAACATAAAACTAAACCTGGAAGAGTGAGATGTTATTATTTAAGTGAAAAGGTGAAAGCTACTCTCACATCAAGTATAACTTATGAATTTGCTTACTAATTTTCTACTGAACTCTATAGGATTTCTTTTTCTTTTTCAATTTATTGTCTAGGTTTTTAATATATAATAAAAAAAACTGAAAATAAAGGTTGTAGAACGCATTTTAAATATTATTGTAGTTCTTTATAAAAATTGCTTATGAAATAAAACAAAATACTCGATTGTGAATGTAGGTGTCGAACATAAATCATGAAGTTGAACTGAAATGAAAACAACAGTTTAACTACCAAATGGACCTGCAGAAAAAACTGTAAGTGTCAGAGCATTGTTATAAAACTTATTTAGATTCTCTCTCTGTAGGTGAACCCGTTGGACTTGTGTCTGTCAAATCTTATGAAGTCATCATATTCGTTAAGCGAAATTCAAGCAATTATTAATATTGCTTATGACAATATATTTTCATATGATTTAAGAATTCTTTTTGATAATCATGATGGTATTATAAAGGGAAAAATACGTAAAAAGATTAACTATTAAAGTACCAAGTAAATCTAAGTGCGCATTTTGGTCTTATTTTTGCACGCACAAATTTATTTAACTAGTTAAGAAATAATTTTAAAGCAATAAATAAGTTTAATTTTTAAACTAAAATTTAAGAAGAAATTTTAAATATTTTTTAATTAAAAAAATATTCCTTAGAACATACATAGAAATTATGATGATCGAAAAGGCTAGATACAGGTAGGCCTAATTCTTAGAAACTGCTCGAAATTGCGCTGCACAAGCCTAAAATAACTACTGGCTACGAAAAAAAAAGCGAGGAAATTATTTCACGAATACATTTACAATGCAAAATATATTTAAAAGGAAGCAAGGTAAGATGCCATTCTAAGAAAGAACAGGATTATATTTGGTAAATGGACAGGCTAAAGATATAGTGACTTAATTTGAAATCAAACTGAAAAGTTGTGGAGGACCCTATCCCTTGCGTGTGCCTGAAATATTTAAAACTTGTTAAAATTAAATGATGATGATATCGAATTTGACTATATCTTGTAATTTATGACATGAAAAATTATAATAATATTATTCTGGGTTTGTAATATATTTCAATAATTTATTCTAAATTGAACAAAGTTTTTAGCGCTTTTAAATAAATAAATGAAAGTAATAATCATCATTTCTTTTTAGTTATGTATTGATCATACTGTCCATCATAACTGTATAATCCTAGGAATTTATTTTTACTTTTTTAGTGCATTGTAATAAAAAGCTAAATTATTTATAATTTTGTTTAAATTCTTTGTTTTTATTTATCTTTCTTGAAAACTAGGCTTGCGGTTATTATTTAAACATTTTTGATTCTCCCCATATGTTTTGAAAATTTATTGCCCTCCGCCCAAAACTTTCTAGTGATTTCTAAAACAACTCAGTTGTTTGTTTAAAATCTTTACAGGCTATATCATTTTGTTAGTGAATAGTTTAATTTTTTTGACATGCATTTATATGGTGTTGAACATTTCATTTTTGCCGAGTACATGTGCGTAGTAACTGAGCCACTCATAGGTCTAAAAATTCGTCTGTGGAAATAAAATCAGAATCGAAAGTATGAATAAATTGCAGTTGAAATTTATTTGACTTTTTTGCTGAGTGTATAGCAATGGTTTAATGCCTTTTTTATTAATTGACAAACATAAAAACAATTTGTTGGCTATGGTTTTGTGAAGTGGTTTACTGACACCTTTTCCCCCAGACCTCAGAAACCTCTTTAGTAAATCCACCCCCGAAATCTGGTCACCATAACATTAGGCATACAAACTTTTGGATAATTTAGGTGGGGTATATTAAAAAGGTTATTGATAAACACTGTTTTAAACCATGCATTAAATTCTCAGTGAATTTCAGAAATGAAACTGGATAATGAAAGACTGATATTGGTGAAAATGCAATTTCATATGGCAGAAACGCAACACTAGAGAAGATCGAGTAAAGCAAAATTGATATAACAGGTGTTTTTTTTGTGTCATCACTGTCTGCTTTTTGGCCTAAAAAAATGTATTCGATTTTATTTATCTAAATTTGCATTAAGATTATACGCATCTGCCCGATGGCCGTTAAGTAGAAATTTTTTATTTACCCATAACCGAATAGCGGAAATTCGAGCGAAAATTCTGGAAATCATTCAGCTTCCCAAATGTTTTGCAACAGAATTTTTTTAACTTTAAATTGGAATTTATTTTGGTGTTTTACTCCTACAATTTGAAATGTTGTGTATTTCACGGGCTTTCTACAACATTTAAATGATGGCGTGCACGCTACATCACACAAATTCACTAATGGGGATCATTTATTATTTGATTTTAAAAACATTTTATATTTTAAGGTAAATATAAAGTTCGGCATTTTATTTCGGGGCATAATTGTATCAATCATTTAAAAGCAAATTTTTGCTACGACATTAAACGCGTCATTTCATATATTATTTGACCGCCATTTGTAATAGACTAAAAACAAAATGGTGATTTGTGACTACAATTTTATTATAAACAGACTACCCTGAATAAGTAAATAAATTTATAAAACTTGGGCAAGGGGTTTCTGGGGACAAATACCTAGCGAGTGAACTGTTTATTATGTTTTGTCATATGAATGAAATTGTTTAATCCGACTATGTTAACTTAGATAAACGGACACAAATAATTGCGATTGTCATGCATGCATGCACCCGAAAATATTAATACGAGTCAGAACCTACCTAGAGCAATGATTAATCATAAAATTCAAACATTTATCATAAAATAAACAAACAACAATAATAAAGGTTATATATAGCTAAACTTAACATATACTGGGTTAATAACAATCAGACTTTATTAGGACCGGATTTCGAAATAACAATAGAACTTTGTGGGACCGCAGGTCAGACTAACAATCGAAGATTTGTGGAACCACAGGTCAATTACTGGGGTAATTTTAGAATGAGCTGGCCAATCAACTTTATAATTATTATTATCTGTCAGTAGACTACCTAGTCAATAATCACATCGAATTTATAAATAATAAATATAAATACTGAGTCTTTTAAATATTTAAAATAATTTATCATTTTACTATTTACTTAATTGAATCATTAAGTAACTTTATTACTTATGAAAAGGGCGACTAGTGAAGCCTCCGAAAAATAATGATATGTTTCTGGATAGACTGAAATGGATTTTGTTTTTTGTAAAACCGTATACAGTGAATTATTGATTGCTTGAACTTAATCTGTTCCACAATTATATTTTAAGCTATCGAAGTCATTAGATTAACCCACGTCTTACATTTACAAACATAATGGAAATTTGATTAATTCGTTCTGGAAGACTCTAAAATTAAATTAAAAAAAAAAGTTATCATGTACAAGATTTATTCATTAAAAATATGATACATACATATATTCTTGTATTAATCAGTTCTTTCCTTTTTTGGCTGATGGATTGCTTGTTTTTTCTGTCTCCTTCAGGACATTCAAGAAACGATTGATAACAATAACAAGATTTAATGAAGATCAGCAACCTAATTGACAATGCCGAATCGTCCTTTTTAGATTTTGTGTGGTAGCCTTGAATTCTAGGTCGGAGGCGAAACGCAGGTTTGTTCTTTCAATTTCTCCATTCGTGTGTACGTCTAGTGCATCTCTTTTCACCTCCCATTCATTTATCAAACTAAAGCAAGCTCTGTTATCATGAATGACATTTTTTCGCTTCTCGGGTGTAATTTTCATTACTCACTTTAGCTGACTTGAAGTGATGATATCTTTTTTAGCTTAGGATTCTGCCCACTACGTGGATTTTGTTACCATACTACCTAGTAACTCAATCATTATTTGTCCACTCTCAGTTTTGTCTCTTGTGTGGTTTTATGAGCACTGACACTCCATAACTGGGTCACTAATATTTTCAATTTTCAGGGGTTTTTTTATAGGCGTTTAAAAACACATCTGTAGCCACAGGCAGAAACCGAAGCTACACATGTATGGCACACTATTGACGATGTGTATCTTACCTACCTAAAAGCGTAGGTATGTGCACTACTATGTAATATGAATGATGGCGTGTCGCGCGCATCCATTTTCAGGAAAAATTGAGACTGATAGGATTCGGAGCGAAAGCGACTGTTCGTTATCGAATTTGCGTTGTCAATCTGATAATGTTAGATTGTCAATTTGTTTGTATCAGTAATTAACGAATACCTGTATTTTCAAGTTCTGGCGATGAAGTAAGCACAGCCCAAAATTTGCATAACTACGCCAGCGTTTTATATTTATGTGACACAATTGCACACATTTTGTCGTTGTGATACTTCCCCTTAGTAGGAAGCGAGAGTTGAAAGCGAACCCGTCAAATTTTTTGGGAGCTGGAGCGGCAGAAAAAAATGGGGCGATCACGAATTTGCCCACTAACAATGGATTGGTCATCAACTTCATGGGGTAGCATCATGGTGTATTACCACTTTGTATGCCATATTTCTGCCAGAGTGTCGACTATTCAACAGAACTACGCATCGAGACAGGCTAGCACCAATCTCAACACCTGCGGCCCCTTGGGCCCGCATTTCGAATTGGCTCCCTATGTACTAATTCAGGATCACCCTAGCAGTTATTTTCGAGGCGAAAATCATCGGTCTTTCTGGTATGAATAAAACTTCTATTTCATATAACAGAACATGCCTACCCGGGTTTAACAAGAACATATTGCCTGCAGATATAACAAGAACATATTACTTGCAGATATAACAGAGACATATCACTTGCCGATGCGCTGGAACATATCGCTGCGGAGCAGAACATACTTGCAGATTTTCAGAAGCGGAAATGACAGCTAATCACTGCTGTTATATCTGCAAATATATTCTGGGATAACCAGAATCACTGACCAAATATACCAAGAGACTAGTTTTAAAAGTTCAAGCATGAAAAGTTGTTACAAAAATAATTGGGAGCGCGAAAAGCATGATATTTGTATTTCAGGCCGATTACTGATAAAATTGGGCATTCCTGCGGGCTTTGGCTAGGATTTGTCATTACAAATAAAATCTGGAAATTTAAAATATAGTAATAGACTTTGTAAGAGCTTCTGATTTTTATAAAAACGAAAATGCGTATGCGGCATAGAACACAAACATCCAGACCTTTATAACATACTCTAATTTATATAAATGAAAACCTGTTTAAAATAATTTCACTATATTAATATATTGATTCAATTGACTTTACAAGTATTACATTCTATATCATGAGTTTAGGTTATACAACACTGTAATTAATTTTACTTTAATTGTTAACATTTGATTATTCTAATTCTGTAATACAAACATTCACATAATATAAGATACATGCGCCCAACGTTTTTCGTTTTTATAAAAATCAGAAGTTCTTATAAAGTCTATTACTATTAACATCTTACCAATTTATTCAGAAATTTTCTGCTTTTTAGTACGCAAGAAAAACGTTGTTTTTATAAAATATTTTTTTATAATGTAATTTTTATTCTAGAAAATGTCGGTACTCATCGCTATTTATACAAGGATGATATATAATCCTTTTTAAGCGATTTTTGTATTCGGAACTCTGGGGTGGAGCGTATAAAAGAAAGACATGCAGTAACAAGTTCAGAGTCATGTGGCATTTTCATTGAGAATCTTAGTATTGAATTACTGGTTACAAAATATTATGTCACACTGCAGCTTTTCAAGTCAATACAATCCAATGAGCTCCCATTTTAAGTGGGATATTTCTGGGTATAAACTTTATCAAGGCAGCGGAAAAAAAAAAAAAAAAAAAAAAAAAAAAAAAAAAAAAAAAAAAAAAAAAAAAAAAAAAAAAAAAAAAAAAAAAAAAAAAAAAAAAAAAAAAAAAAAAAAAAAAAAAAAAAAAAAAAAAAAAAAAAAAAAAAAAAAAAAAAAAAAAAAAAAAAAAAAAAAAACCACGATTGCATACTGGAACATTTTAGTCGAATGAAATAATCGTAAAGAAATTAGAATTCATGAAATAAAATAATTGTATATTAATTTACATGTCCTAACTAAAGTTTAAATACAACTAAGTGCAGTTTATATTTGTTATGCTACACGCCAATGATCTATCTATCTATCTATCTATCTATCTATCTATCTATCTATCTATCTATCTATCTATCTATCTATCTATCTATCTATCTATCTATCTATCTATCTATCTATCTATCTATCTATCTATCTATCTATCTATCACTCTCACACACACACACGCTCTCTCTTTCTCTCTCTACACACACACACACACACACACAAACAAACCTTTATGTTTTAAGTTATTTTCGCTTAAGTTGTTGTCAGTTGATTCGACTTTGCACCGATAATTCAATTTAAAATATCCTATGTCTGTCATTTGTAGTTGAGATTATGAGGACCATGCTTGTATCCATTGGTTCCTAGTAAATGATTAAAATTCTAACTAGGCACTAACATGCATCACTACATTCATTCTTATATACTAGTATACAGATTCATCTACTTTTACTGCAACGTTGGGAGGGAAAGGGGGTCAGTTGTCTTCGTTTTTCATTAATTCCATATTTTCTAACTGGGGACTCTTGAAGTGTGCAGATTGCATCCCTTTATCAACTGGCCTGGACTACAAAACAGTCGGTTTTATATGTCCAGTTTATCCTTTTAACTACGTTCACCAAGACGTTAATTTTTCCGCTCTTGAAATCGCCCTTTCTAATCAAGGCCACAAAATAATGGCATGGGACATTGGTAACTGGCACTTGGCACCACTGTGACACGAACCCGATACTTGCAACCTGATACTAGCTTGCAATCACCGCGTCATCGAATAAAGCTGATGAAATATATGCTCATACAATGCAACATATAGATATTGTGCGTACAAATTCATTCTAAACATTACTTGAGAAAAGGAGGTGTTAAACCGCGATGTATGTTATTGGTTTTTTTTTTCATGCGTAGGTAGACCAAGCAGTTCTAACACTGACTGACGTAGGTGTTGAGTGAGACTGGCTCAGTGTTGAGCGAGTCGGTAGTGATATCAATACACCGCATTCACCCACTACATGCGATTTACACCGTGTTGCATCATCAAATTGTTTAGCTGGCAGATACGACTGATCTTGTCTAAAGTCCTAATACACAGAGAACAATATTTATCCAAAAATGTTATCAGATAATTTTTTATTTTGTTATTAAGAAAAAAATAAGTGCCTGATTTCGTCAATTTAAGAGAAGTAGGATCGTTGCTGTTCGACCTACTGACCCAGATAACGACGCTGCGTGCTAGGTTTCTTTGTTTACTACACGTCTGTACCGGTGCTACACATCTGGAAAAAAGGTTTGGTTTATTTGTTTATAATTTTTCGTATAGAACGCCGTTTCCTGGTATTTTATAAGAATCAGTTTGTGTGTGTCTACATTTATTGAACAACTTATTACTGTCGTTTATCTCACAAATAAATAAATAAACACGGCTGTATACACATTCATATTATTTGGCGGATTTTTTTGTAACACGTGGACAAACAAATATAGTGATCACAGGCTTAAACAATACACCACTGACTGTTTCATATTGCTACAACTGGTTCATCTGTCATAATCGTAAATGTATTATCTTTGCAAACCCATATCTATCATCATCATTAGCCCTAATTCTTTCAATTCATGTATTTGTTCGTCTTCTCGGAATTCACAATCGTGATATATCATTCAATCTATGTATCATAGTATATCATACATATATCGATTATTTTCACAATAATGTGTTTATCTTCGTTGCAGTTAGATATTGTCTGTATAAGCTATCATAAGCTTTAATTTAATCATGCATCACATAATTCAAATTCCCATCTTGTCATCTTCATATTCATTTAACTGTCATCTTTACAATAATTTGATATTTTATTACCTAAGAAATAACCAGGACTGGGGAACCGGTGTGGTGGTGTCGGCAGTTTTTTTTTATTTTGTTCAAACAAAATAAAAGCTACCGGTACCTTAGAAGTGGTGTGTGCTTTTTTTTTTTTTTTTTTTTTTTTTTTTTTTTTTTTTTTCCCCCCCCCCCCCCCCCCCCCCCCCCCCCCCCCCCCCCCCCCCCCCCCCCCCCCCCCCCCCCCCCCCCCCCCCCCCCCCCCCCCCCCCCCCCCCCCCCCCCCCCCCCCCCCCCCCCCCCCCCCCCCCCCCCCCCCCCCCCCCCCCCCCCCCCCCCCCCCCCCCCCCCCCCCCCCCCCCCCCCCCCCCCCCCCCCCCCCCCCCCCCCCCCCCCCCCCCCCCCCCCCCCCCCCCCCCCCCCCCCCCCCCCCCCCCCCCCCCCCCCCCCCCCCCCCCCCCCCCCCCCCCCCCCCCCCCCCCCCCCCCCCCCCCCCCCCCCCCCCCCCCCCCCCCCCCCCCCCCCCCCCCCCCCCCCCCCCCCCCCCCCCCCCCCCCCCCCCCCCCCCCCCCCCCCCCCCCCCCCCCCCCCCCCCCCCCCCCCCCCCCCCCCCCCCCCCCCCCCCCCCCCCCCCCCCCCCCCCCCCCCCCCCCCCCCCCCCCCCCCCCCCCCCCCCCCCCCCCCCCCCCCCCCCCCCCCCCCCCCCCCCCCCCCCCCCCCCCCCCCCCCCCCCCCCCCCCCCCCCCCCTGTTGTAAAGTGAAGTGGTCCCCAACCTTTTTCTTCCCGGTCCGCGATGTGATAACCCCCCCCCCCCCCCCCCCCCCCCCCCCCCCCCCCCCCCCCCCCCCCCCCCCCCCCCCCCCCCCCCCCCCCCCCCCCCCCCCCCCCCCCCCCCCCCCCCCCCCCCCCCCCCCCCCCCCCCCCCCCCCCCCCCCCCCCCCCCCCCCCCCCCCCCCCCCCCCCCCCCCCCCCCCCCCCCCCCCCCCCCCCCCCCCCCCCCCCCCCCCCCCCCCCCCCCCCCCCCCCCCCCCCCCCCCCCCCCCCCCCCCCCCCCCCCCCCCCCCCCCCCCCCCCCCCCCCCCCCCCCCCCCCCCCCCCCCCCGCGCGCCCGAGAGGGGTAGTTGTCCCACTATCCTGAGAGAAAAACACAACAATAAATAAAAAGGAAATAATTTAATGTTTCTTGGGCGGTCAACTGCCATTTGATCCACGGACCACTACCGATACCGGTCCGTGGCCTGGGGATTGGGAACCACTGTGTTAATGGGTGCCTAGGCAGCCGGCCAGTTTGTTTATTCTGTAATGCGGCAACTTCCAGATAATGAATAGGAAAGATAGGAATACGCTGCAACTGTACCGGTATATAAAACGTGTATCAAACTTTAAATT
This sequence comes from Bulinus truncatus, assembly GCA_021962125.1. NCBI lineage: Eukaryota > Metazoa > Mollusca > Gastropoda > Planorbidae > Bulinus > Bulinus truncatus. The sequence goes on from JAGDYQ010000192.1 coordinate 1,442,033, forward strand.
TGCATAATATGTGCACGAATATTACCAGTCGATTTGATCATACACTGTAGGATCTTGGTACACTGTCTATATTTCTTTTACGTTGTAAACAACTGATTGAGAAAAGGCAATAGTACTAGTATGGTACCGGTACTGAAGAAAAAGATATTGTCAATCCCGAAACTATATCAGTTTTACAATTGTATTTGAATATATATTATCAAGAATATATGTGTGCATTTTTACAATTGTATTTGTATATATATTATCAAGAATATATGTGTACATTATTACAATTGTATTTGTCTATAAATTATCAAGAATATATGTGTACATTATTACAATTGTATTTGTCTATAAATTATCAAGAATATATGTGTGCATTTTTACATTTGTATTTGTATCTAAATTAGCCTTCCGCTTTTTTTTAACCCTAACAGTTAAAGGGGAAAATCTAAATATAACATAAGCGGTGCTTTTATTTAAAAGCTTTTATACTAGCATTTCTTTATATGTAGATCTCGAAATCAACGAGATTTTCATAGTTTAAAAAGTTAAGAGCCACTGTGTTTGAGACACACAAACTAAGTACTTATCAATCTGTCGCCGACCCTGCCTCTAAGACTATATATAAAATGAAACAATCCGCCTTTAAATCTAGTAATCACCGCACAAATACGACATCCTAAAAAACAGCAGCAACAACAACATTGATTTTGACAGCCGTTCAACACAACAGCTGTTTGCACACATTAGCATGTCATCTATTTATCTATATACATATTATTCATTTTACTCTCTGCGTTAAATCGAAAGCGGAAAACAAGAATTCAAAATGGCGCCTAGCCACCAGCGTCTCGATTGGATATTTCTTTTTGAAAAATCTACAGTTTTAAATAGTTTCTGTGGTTTTTATTATGAAATGGTTAAGTCCCAAATATTACAAGGTAATAATTAATAGATATAATTTCATTCAAATTATTGTAGTTTTTATTAAACCAGGTAGCATTTTAACATTGTCAAATGTAAACAATAGTAATAAACGGAAGTGAAAAAAATAATCGAGCGATTTTTTTTAAATAGTACATTGAAAATTTCCTTTCGTTCGTGTGTTGTGGTGGATGAATGGATAAGCTGTTTGAATTTATCTTTATTTTAAAGCTGACTATCCAGGTTCATTTCCTCTTAGGGACATTTTTTTTAATTGTTTTTTTTTTCAGAATGTATCCTTTTAGTTATTTTAATGAAAAGTTACTAATTAGATCTCTTTAATTTTTTTTTTTTTTTTGAAATAATTTATCTTTTAGGATGTAAGAAAAAGAAACAACAACTAGTTAGTTTTTTAATTATTTCATATCTTAAAAAAATATTTTGAAAATATGTATCAAAGCTGAACACAGAGGCGTACCTAGGGTGGGGGAGGGGGTCCAAAATCGAAAGTCCCCCAGAGCCCAGCTTGAGGGGAGCCCCTAAACTTATTTTTTACATTAACTATTAAATACATAATCTCATGTCTTGCGAATGTCAAAATGCAGGCCGCCCCCACCTCCCCCATTGTTTTTTTTTCCCCCAGGCCCCAGCTGAGGGGGCCCATTATTTTTAATTATTTTTTTTTTAGTATAATCAAAAAATCAGGGGCCCCCAAATCCCTAGGTTTGGCACTGGAGGAACAATGGTCTATCTCTATGCAAATGCTTTGCAGGGTACAATATGATTGTGTGACGTGGTGGCTGAATGGCTAAGCAACTTGGAGTTTTATTTTTATTCTGACTATCCAGGTTCGATACCTCTCTTTGACATTTTTTTTATTTATTGTTTTTTTTTAGAATTTATCCTTTTGGTTGTTTTAATGAAAAGTAACTTATTAGATCTCTTTGACATTTTTTTATTGAAATGATTTATCCTTTAGGATGTTGTAAGAAAAAAGAAACAACAACTAATTAGGTATTTCAGTACTTTAAAAAAAAAACTTTTTTGAAAATGTATCAAAGCTGAACACAGAGGCGTACGTAGGGTGGGGGGAGGAGGGTCCAAAATCAAAAGTCCCGCCGGGCCCCAGCTTGAGGGGAGCCCACAAAACTATTTTTACATTAAATATTAAGTACATAATCTCATGGCAAGGTATCGAACGTCAAAATGCATGGGCCCCAAAAAGAGATCAAGCCACGGGCCCCCGAATCCCTTGGTTTGGTACTGGCTTTACAATAGTCTTTCTTCATGCAAAGGCTTTGCAGGGTACAGCTAGTATTTACATAATATACAACAAAAATAAGATTCGCTGATTATTTTTTTTTATTTCATGAACTGCATCAGGGGCGTCATTTCGGGTGCGGCTTGACAGTTTCAGCGGGGATATAAAGTTTGGCGGGCCCCTTGCCAATTTTTTTTAAAGCTGTTTTGGGAGCCCCCCCCCCCCCCCCGTTTTCAGTGTTTTACATTACGTACATACAAATAATAACGCATACAATTTTAAAATGGAGGATAACTTTGACATTTTAATGTTTGTATAATAATGTAATAAAACTCTCGAAAATTAGTGTGATGTGATGGCTCAATGGTTAAGCTACAGGCAGGTTTGTTTTGTTGCTGGCTAAGCAGATCATTTTTTTTATATAATTTATCTTTTTTGTTGTTTTAAACAAAACTAACAACAACTTATTAGATCTCCTTGAAGAAACTTTTCAACTTTTTTTTTCTAAAATTGAAATAATTTATCCTTTAGGCTGTTGTAAGGACGAGAGGCAACAAATTATCAGATTTTAAATTCCGTTCAAAACTTAAAAACAAAAAAAATATTTTGAAAATATGTATCAAAGTTTTTAATTTATTCAAAGGCTTTACTGGGTGCAGAGTTTAATAAATATATAAACATACACTTATACTCCCCCACACCCTCTCTCTCTTTTCGGTATCCGGACAAAAACCCCCAGCGGACAAAACCCCACGACAAACCCCAGACGAAAACCCCCAGCGGACAAAACCCCACGGACTAAAACCCCCACGGACCAGAAACCCCCAGCGGACAAACCCCCAGCGGACAAAACCCCCACTGGACCTCTCCCCCTATTTTTATTGTAAAATCTATTATTAGGCCCTCATTTTTATTAAAAAATGTAATATATAATACCTTGATGAAAATATAATTAAAAGTATGTATTTTTAAGGGAATTTCTTTTTCAAAGTACCCCAATAAGCTGCATTAGCCCGTCGAGTTACAGTCGTCAAAAGGCAATCTCTTGTTAACTTTACATCAACAGGCAGCTTTTCATTTGGATCGCGATAACTCAACAGGCTAAACTTAATCATAATGGGTGCTAGCCGCAAATGTTTGAGTTCCACGTAGATATCAGTTTAAATTGTTTAGTTCACAGCCTTGTAAGGCAGTCTCTGGCGTCACTTGTACAGCCATTGTCAGACAATCGAAGATAAAAACAAACAAAAAAAAACAAGATGTATATAAGCACCGAGTTTAACTGCTGAATGGTCTCCCCTGGTCCAGGTGGTGTGCCCTTGTTTAGATTTCCGCGTCATTCATTAGTTGTTTCTTACTTTTCCATGTCTCCCCGCTTCCCCCCCCCCTCTGTTAGCCATGTTTTTTTATTAAGTCAAAAAAAAAAAACATTTCAAAAGTGTCTGATGGTTCACCGTTCTGTCTGTAACAGGCTTAAAAATTAAAAAACAAAATGGAGGACAAACATTTTCTGTCATTGCGGTCATTGTTATCTTATCTGTCAATCTGTCAGAAAACAATTTGTCGCTGTCACAAGGTCAGCAATGTCGCAGCTAATGAACATGAGACGGCAATTACAACATGTATTTCCGTGGCTAGACCGTAAACCCGCATGTCTTTATACTTTGCATTTATACATAGACATTTCGAGATAGACATTTCATTTCATAAATAAAGATGTCTGTTTGACAAGGGCTCACGTGTCTTGGCATTTACATGTATACTATCCGTTTATGTCTGGGACAGAACGTACACTGTCTGTTGCTAGTTGTGTCGTGAGAACCATCAGGTGCTCTGCAAGATGTTTCAAACTTCAAATTGTGCGGAAACATGTTGTCGTTGTGTTTCACAATTTGTTGTCTTTGTGAAGCCGGATAGCCGCGAGATGTTAAGATCGACAAGAGGGATACTGTTGTTTTTGCCACTAGATGTAGTACATTTATTGCAACATAAAGAAATGGCTTCGTAAAGCGCGCCTCCACCACTAGATGTGGTACATTTATTTCAACATAAAGAAATGGCTTCGTAAAGTGCGCTTCCACTAGCATTGCCCATTGATCGTATTTACAAATATTTGGAACATTATTGAGATTCTTTGGCTTGAAAACAAAAAAAAAAACACGAATTTTTGTTTTTTTGTTTCCAGAATATTTTTTTATTTATATATAGCTACCCTAATATGTTCATACTATAGATCGGAATCTTTGACAGAAAACTTCAGTGCACTTTTAACCAGGAATTGTCTCTGTCATTGTTAGTCCACCTACATGTTGTTTTTCCTGGATATTGTCTTATTGCTTAAAGTCCCATGAAAGGATGAGATGCTTATCTCTTAGATTCTATAAAGCAATAGTGGAACGTTTTACTTCAGTGCCATTCTTTCCTCCCCCACAATAGCCGATGGTGCTAGGGGGTGCAGGCATTGCTGGAGACATAGGTCGGTGACAGGACACGCCGAGAATTGAAGCAGCGACCCACTGCATGTAGACAGGACTACATCCTGTAGATCCAGCATATTACGAATGGTTGTGCGATAAAGCGCTCGACTGTCGACCTGAAGGTAGCTGGTACGATCTCCAGTGAGGACCAAGGAAAATTTTCAGGTCTTGGCTCAGGTTCCCGATATATCTCCCGTGGTGCCTCCATGGCCATTGCACTATCGGCTATGGTGGGGATGAAAGAAGGGCACCAGAAAAACCGTCCCATTAGTGGTTTATAAGATTTAAGAGATTTTATCTCATCTTACAGGGACTTCACACAGCATACTACCACAGCGCCCTCCAGTTAGCCAGGAGATGTCTCTAGTGATAATTGTCTACCTTACTGGTGTTCTTGAGACTGTCGATAACATTTGTCTTTGTGTAACGCCATGACAACGTATCACCTCATTAATTACATTGCACTTCACTCAGAGGTTGTTGAAGAGAAAAACACATTTATTCTTTTGTGGTTTTTTAAGCTGAAAAAATTGTATATCATCATGCATTGGGATATTTCTGTTTTTTTATTATCAGGTGGGAAACCTGACCCCCCGCGGGCCACGTCCGGTCCTGTCAGACTGTTTGATCCGGCCTGTACTCAGCTCGTCTTCGCTCGTTTACACCAATGACATTTTCATTGTTTTCATTATTTATCATATAAACATTCCATCTATCAGCCTTTTACCCGCCACTTCTATCATATAAACATTCTATCTATCAGCCTTTTACCCGCCACTTCTATCATATAAACATTCTATCTATCAGCCTTTTACCCGCCACTTCTATCATATAAACATTCCATCTATCAGCCTTTTACCCGCCACTTCTATCTATAAACATTCCAGCTATCAGCCTTTTACCTGCCACTTCTGTCATATAAACATTCCATCTATCAGCCTTTTACCTGCCACTTCTGTCATATAAACATTCCATCTATCAGCCTTTTACCCGCCACTTCTGGAGGGACGGCGAGCACTTGACTGTCAACTTGAGAGTCCCTGGTTCGGACAGGGCTGTTATGTTAACAATCCCTTCATATGTGATGGTTTCATCAGCAGATGAATTCGACGCTTTGTGATTTCATTTCATGCGTAACTCAACCAAAAAAAAATGTTGTACATGTTTCCCAGCTGTCTCATTATTACAAGTATTATCTACATTTTATTGTAACATTAATTATACCCATCATTCTTTTATTTTGTACGTAATTTTTTTTTTTTCTAAACTGGTTGAAAAACGCCAAAATTTTTCTTCATAAATTCAATATCTCCTCATACACAATATTAAAACTTAGCTGGCAGAACTTTGAATTCTATTCAATATTTTTAAATAGTTTATTTCTTCATTGTCCCCATTTCTCTTGTTTGGTAGCAATACACATTCTAGAAAAGTTTTTTTGTGTAAAGTTTCTGACATCATAACACTTAAAAATATTTAATATATATATGCAGTAAGTTATGTGTTAAAAGTAATTTACCTCAACTAAATCATTTGAGTTATCTGTTAAAAGTACCGGTCTGTGGATCAAATGATATTGGGTCGCTAAAGAAACATTAAATTATTTCCTTTTTTTTTTGATGTTGTGTATTTCTCTCGGGATTGTGTGACTTTCCATGGAGCTGAGCTGCTGTGGGCGGCAGTAATATTGTAAATCAAATTAATCTAACATGTAAACAATCAACGCCCACACCCCCCTCCAATCCCGCCCCCCCCCCATCCCAGCGGGCCGCGGTGACATTTTCCAAAGTCGACTGATCCGCGGCAAGAAAAAGGTTGGGTACACCGGTGTGGAGCATTGATTGTAACACAATGACAACAGTTGTTTTTTTTTGGCTTTGCGAACCAACATAAAAATATTTTGGTTTTTGCGACCAACCTGAGAAAAAAAAAAAAACAAACTACGATAAAAGAAAGAGAATATAAGCGTCATTAATACTTTGTACATATCCCCCTCCAATATAAGCGCCATTAATACTTTGTACATATCCCCCTCCAATATAAGCGCCATTAATACTTTGTACATATCCCCCCTCCAATATAAGCGCCATTAATACTTTGTACATATCCGCCTCCAATATAAGCGCCATTAATACTTTGTACATATCCCCCTCCGATATAAGCGCCATTAATACTTTGTACATATCCCCCCTCCAATATAAGCGCCATTAATACTTTGTACATATCCCCCTCCAATATAAGCGCCATTAATACTTTGTACATATCCCCCCGCCAATATAAGCGCCATTAATACTTTGTACATATCCCCCCTCCAATATAAGCGCTATTAATACTTTGTACATATCCCCCCTCCAATATAAGCGCCATTAATACTTTGTACATATCCCCCCTCCAATATAAGCGCCATTAATACTTTGTACATATCCCCCCTCCAATATAAGCGCCATTAATACTTTGTACATATCCCCCCGCCAATATAAGCGCCATTAATACTTTGTACATATCCCCCCTCCAATATAAGCGTCATTAATACTTTGTACATATCCCCCCGCCAATATAAGCGCCATTAATACTTTGTACATATCCCCCCTCCAATATAAGCGTCATTAATACTTTGTACATATCCCCCCCTCCAATATAAGCGCCATTAATACTTTGTACATATCCCCCCTCCAATATAAGCGCCATTAATACTTTGTACATATCCCCCCCCTCCAATATAAGCGTCATTAATACTTTGTACATATCCCCCCGCCAATATAAGCGCCATTAATACTTTGTACATATCCCCTCTCCAATATAAGCGCCATTAATACTTTGTACATATCCCTCCCCCTCGTCCAATCCCCTTTTACTATGCAGATTTACAATATTTTAGTTTTGTAACTACAAAGAGTTGTAATTATGCATGCATATAATGATTTTCTATCCTTTTATTATATTGTCTTTTGACACACATCTTAAATTTGCCCGCGACACACACTGTGAGAATCACTGTAATAGATTCAGTCATTGTAAAATATGCACACCTTTTTTCGATAGTACAATTTTTTTCGGCGATCTACATGTAGTGTTACCTGGCGAAACATCATTGGGTCCCCCGCACCCCACCCCACCCCAGACAGATTTCCCCTCGTTTAATTCATCCAGTGTGACGTCGTGTCTGCCACTCTTGTGTATCACCCAATCAGATGTCAACATTACTTTCGTTAGGTCCAGTGGTATTATCTCGACATACGTGCCCACAGAGCCACTCACGTACAGATTTCATCCCTACTTCCTGTGTAACTTGTCATCGCCTTTGAAAAAAACACACACACACACATAACATGTCATAAACGTAATTTGCATACATTTGTTGAAATGATAATAAAAAAAAAAAGAAGCCGAAGACATTAGCAGAATGTGCGCACCTTTGTTACATCGTCACTTCACACTTCTCTAGGACAGTTTTATAATTATGTGCACATATCTTACGTGGCAATCTCTCTAGGACAGTTGTATATTTATGTGCACATATCTTTCGTGGCAATCTCACTAAGACAGTTGTATATTTATGTGCACATATCTTATGTGGCAATCTCACTAAGACAGTTGTATATTTATGTGCACATATCTTACGTGGCAATCTCACTAAGACAGTTGTAAATTTATATGCACATATCTTATGTGGCAATCTCACTAGGACAGTTGTATATTTATGTGCACATATCTTTCGTGGCAATCTCATTAAGACAGTTGTATATTTATATGCACATATCTTACGTGGCAATCTCACTAAGACAGTTGTAAATTTATATGCACATATCTTATGTGGCAATCTCACTAAGACAGTTGTATATTTATGTGCACATATCTTATGTGGCAATCTCGTTTAGTTAATTTAAACAATAAAATTCTATGTCCTAATTTTACCCTGTTAAAGTATACGGACAATTAAACATTATTGTTAAAATGTAAAGTTTATTTCGGTACAAATAATTTTCCTAAGATACTCACACTATTGTGACGAATTATTAAGCAGACTGTTGTATCTTCAGCTCAAATTTTTTTTTAACTCTCAGTATTTTATCATCAAGGTTTAAAAAAAGATTCTATCCGTTTGTTTTATCATCATTTTGTGGATCGGTAATTGCAGTAATTAATCCACAATCGGATGTGTGATAATTACTTAGTTTAGTGTCATGCGTATCATCGCAAGGGGTAAGGGAGAGGTCATACATACTATATTTTTTTTAGACAACCATGCGCCAGAGGAAACTCTCCAGTTTACTGAGTGACTCCTCACCAAACCACATGGCCAAATATCCATTACGAAAATAAGTACATTTATTCGCCAACTTATGTGTGAGGGGGTACTCGCGGACATACTTTCGCACACTCTGTGGTACAGTCGCGACTCGTGGACATACTTTCGCACACTTTGTGGTACAGTCGCGACTCGTGGACATACTTTTGCACACTTTGTGGTACAGTCGCGACTCGTGGACATACTTTTGCACACTTTGTGGTACAGTCGCGACTCGTGGACATACTTTTGCACACTTTGTGGTACAGTCGCGACTCGTGGACATACTTTCGCACACTTTGTAGTACAGTCGCGACTCGTGGACATACTTTCGCACACTTTGTGGTACAGTCGCGAGCAAGGTTGAGAGCCGCTGCAGTAGAAGCACCAGTGTGGCCCCAGTAACTGCTGCACAGACAGGAGGGTGTAATTAGCTCAGATCACGTGATTTGTGTGACTGACAAATACATTGATTGTTGGTTACATTGAATGTTGGTTACATTGAATGTTGGTTACATTGATTGTTGGTTACATTGATTGTTGGTTACATTGATCGTATGATTGATTCACTTGTACACGATGACCACTGACAGTCACTGTATATCGATGTAAATATTGCAGCGATTGTTTACACGATGACCACTGACAGTCACTGTATATCGATGTAAATATTGCAGCGATTGTTTCCACTGTAACAACTGTCAGTCACTGTGTATCGATGTAAATATTGCAGCGATTTTTTCCAATATAACAACTGACAGTCACTGTATATCGATGTAAATATTGCAGCGATTGTTTCCACTGTAACAACTGTCAGTCACTGTATATCGATGTAAATATTGCAGCGATTGTTTCCACTGTAACAACTGTCAGTCATATTATATTGATGTAAATATTGCAGCGATTCTTGCTACTGTAACAACTGACAGTCACTGTATATTGATGTAAATATTGCAGCGATTATTGCAACTGTGACACATGACAGTCACATTATATTGATGTAAATATTGCAGCGATTGTTGCCTGTGTAACACATGACAGTCACATTATATTGATGTAAATATTGCAGCGATTGGTGCCACTGTGACACATGACAGTCACTGTATCTGATGTAAATATTACAGCGATTGTTGCCGCTGTAACACATTACGGTCACTGTATATTGATGTAAATATTGCAGCGATTGTTGCCACTGTAACAACTGACAGTCACTGTATATTGATGTAAATATTGCAGCGATTATTGCTACTGTAACACATGAAGGTCAAAGTATATTGATGTAACTATTGCAGCGATTGTTGCCACTGTGACACATGACAGTCACTGTATTTGATGTAAATATTGTACCGATTGTTGCCACTGTGACACATGACATTCACTGTATTTGATGTAAATATTGCAGCGATTGTGGCCACTGTGACACATGACACTCATAGTATTTGATGTAAATATTGTACCGATTGTTGCCACTGTGACACATGACATTCACTGTATTTGATGAAAATATTGCACTGATTGTGGCCACTGTGACACATGACACTCATAGTATTTGAAGTAAATATTGTACCGATTGTTGCCACTGTGACACATGACATTCACTGTATTTGATGTAAATATTGCACTGATATTTGCCACTGTGACACATGACACTCACTGTATTTGATGTAAATATTGCAGCTATTGTTGCCACTGTAACACATGACAGTCACTGTATTTGATGTAAATATTGCAGCGATTGTTGCCACTGTAACACATGATAGTCACTGTATATTGATGTAATAATTGCAGTGATTGTTTCCACTGTTGTTTTGTTGCGTGTATTGTGTTCATTAAGATGTCAATTTAAAATCGGCAAACCCTTTCATTTTTTTCTCTCTATTTTCTTGCGATTTAAACTTTACCTTTACCTGTCAACACCCTCTTTGTGCTTTATCTCAAGTACATCTGATCAAAACATTAGCAGCTAGTAATTTGTTAGCAGTTTGTGTGGTGTAGTTTTTCTGTGTCGAACTGGGGACTCCATTGTATTTGTCTTTCGATCTCAATGTACTATAAACATCTGTGTAGCACTGATGTGTGTGTGTATTAAGAATAAACATTATATTTACATTTGTATGAGCAGTGTTCATTGTTGGTCAATTATATGGACCCTTCAACCATAGCTATCGTTGGGCTTATATTCAGAAAAGAAAAAAAATAACGGTGTATTTCTTACTAATGTAATAAGTAAATAAAGAGTATACCCACGGTCCTCAACCGGAAACTACGCGTACCACGGGACTATGCAGGGGTGCGCAGTGACGTATAATTTTCGTTTAAAACAGGAGTTTGAAGAAGGTCGCCATTTTGCCGTGTGACTCACCGCACGCCCAAGCAGTGCCGTAGCGAGCTTGACTCGCGCCCCGGGGCACAATACCTTTTTAATTCCTTTTGAGCGACCACGCCCATTAGAAAATCATAAATCATTACATGTAAAATATACCATTTGGCGCTCTTTTGTGAGTAGCGCCTGGGGCATCTTGCCCACCACCCTTCCCCCCCGCCCAACCCTCACTACGCCTCTGCGCCTATGTACCGCATTAGAAAGGTGAGCACATTCCATTATGAAAATAAGCTCATTTATCGGTCACGAGAAAAGTTACGGCATTCACCGAGGATCGAAGTCGAGACCATTCGGTTAGCAGTCGAACGCTCTACCACACCGCACTGCCACCGCGTCATCTCTTACTACATTGCATACAGGTAAACACAATTACTGAAGGCTTTCGTTATTTCACCTGCATCACCTAATAGGAAGTCGAGGTTTAGGGAAGAAGGGGGGGGGGATACAGATGAATTTATTTCTGTCGCCCTCTGGATCGCTGTGGATTTAAACTTCAACCTTAATTGTCATGCTGAACACATTTTGTTTTTCTCATCAGAGGCACAAGTTTTGACACACACTTATTTCTGCTGTTTCTTTGTTTCATGTAGCGCTTGGCGGATAATGTTGGCGTCGTATCTGAGTTGACGGACTTGTTCTCACCTGAGGTAAAAAAAAAATAATCAACAACAAACAAATATTTGCTGACCTATTTGTATTTCCAGTACTTATTGACATGTTATTTACAATACCGATATACAGGGTGGCCTAACAGTAGGTTTACTGTTATCACGTAGACAATTAACCCTCAAATAAAAATTAATATCAAGTAAAAAGTTAGCTTTACATAATAAAATAAATAACAATCCGCAAGAGAAAAGCTGTTTATGTAAGTTACATTTATACTCTGAGGAATGTTTTATATTGGTATTACTAAGCAAGTACCTTCAAACATATAAAAGTTAGTGTTATAACTGTGAACCTACTTTTGGGGCACACTGTACAAATAAACAACAACAGTAGCTGCAACATCATTAGTTGACCTATTTGTATGTTATCTCCCGCTGTTCCAAGTACTTATTGACATGTTATTTACAATATCTATATGTTGGCTGTTCAAAGCTTCTCGTTCATCCCCTGTCAGCAAGTTATATGAAAATAAATTTGTCATCGAATTCAGTAATAAATACCAGAATAAACAACAGTTAGACTTAATCAAAATATGAATTTACTTCTTTTTTTAAAATTACTTCTTTAACTGAAGAAAAAAAAAGACAGGTGCAAAAATAAATCATGTACTTATCTGTCTTCGGTGACACTTTCTAAATTCAGAAATTTCTTAAGAGGAGTGAAGTACAGCGCGACATGCAGTTTAATGATTGATGATCTTTTAAAGTTGCCTAAATGTTAACGTGACATCTGTATAACAATATATCTACATTGACAGTAAACATATCTCTACATTTAGATAAATAATACGTAAAACAACCCGGGATTTACATATATATATATATATATATATATATATATATATATATATATATATATATATATATAGAGAGAGAGAGAGAGAGAGAGGGAGAGAGAGAGTTATATATATATATATATATATATATATATATATATATATATATATATATATATATATATAAGGATTAATAGAGGAATTTAGACATAGACATATAGATTTATTTTTTTTAAATTATAAAGAATTATTAGACACTTCGCTTTTTATTTTGCCGTCAAGTGTAAATCACTATCTATGCATACAATACAGGCTTGCGGAGCCGAGCCGGAGCCGCTAATTTTTGCAGGAGTCGGGGCCGAAAAAATTTGGCGGCTCCGGCTCCCAAATGTTTTTTTTTTTACAGCAGAATTTTTCAAGCTTTAAAATTCCAAATTCGTTTGATTGTTTGCCTCATACAATTTGAAATGTTGTCATGTTTTACGAACGCCACAACAGTAACAGTATTTAAATGATAGCGTGCACGCACATCACCACAAGAAATCTTTAATGGGGATCGTTTTGTATTCGTTTTAAATCTTGTTTACCCACCGAAATTTTTTAAATTGCAAATTATTTTGTTAAATATAAAGTTAAAACACTTTTATTTCAAAGAATAATTGTATCAATCATTTAAAAGTATTTTTTTTTTGCTACGACGACAAATAGAACGCGTCATTTCGTATATTATTTGACCGCCATTTGTAATAGGCTAAAAACAAAATGGTCGGTTTCGGTATTTAACAATGTAATTATAAACAGACTAGCTGAGTAGATAAATTTTTAAGGCTTAATTAAAAGGGTTTCTGGGGGTAAACATACTGCTTTAGCGAACACATTTTTTTTTGTTTTTTATGTTTGTTATTTGAATGAAATTGTTTAATCCGACTTTGTTGGCTTAGACGAACCCATAGATATCAATTGACGGACCCAAACACAAATATTTGCGATTTTCGCACATGCGCACATCTATAGACGGAACCCGAAAATACAGAGTTGTTTAGTCGGAACCCTAGCCACTGAGTAACGATTAAATCATAAAATTCAAATAATTATCATAAAATAAACAAAAAACAATAATAAAGTTTATATATAGCTAAGCTAATTGCATATTTGCCACGGGTCCGAATAATAATCGGACTTTATTGGGACCGGATCCGAATAATAATCGGACTTTATTGGGACCGGATCCGAATAACAATCGGAGTTTATTGAAACCCAGGTCCGAATAGTCACTTGGAATTTATAAATAATAAAAATAAATACTGAAGTCTTTAAAATATTTTAAATAATGTATCATTTTACTATTTGCTAATTGGATCATTGAAATAACTCTTTATTACTTATTACTAGTGAAACCTCAGTCGAAAATAATTAGATGTTTCTGGATGAACTGAAATGGTTTGCTTTCAGTAGAACCGACAATGCGTATATTTCTCAAGTTCCTGATGATGGGAGTGAACGCGGCAAAATTTGCTTAACTTTTCACCATCGGCATGTTTGCGTGACACAATTGCACACATTTTGTCTTTTGTGATACTCCCTTAATAGGGAGCCGGAGCCGAGCCGGAAAAAATGGAAGCTCCGCAAGCCTGATACAATATACAATTTAATACGAATTTGTACAATTTTATTTATAAAGTCTTAAAGAATCTAAAAAAGTTTTTAATTATTATCCGATCAATTATGTTCATCTGTCAGCTTTAGATCGAAAGAGGAATCAAGAATACTGTTTCCTGTTTAAAATATGAATCGCTATTTTCCAGTGTCTCGATGTTTTTAAAAACTCTAGGTGTTTGAAATAGTTTCTTTGGTTTTAAATATGGGACGTAAAAATATATAATATTTAAAAGTAATAATAAAAAATATATAATTTATTGTTCTCCTTTTTTTTTACAATAGATATTTTTTTTTAATTAGCCAAACGAAACAATTTTAATAATCCCCCAAATAAAAAATAGCCGCGTTCATCGTGATGAATTTTGTTAAGACAATCTTCTAATAAAATAATAGCCATTTGGGTTCTGCGTTAAATCGAAAGTAAAGAATTAATACAACAGTATTGCAGTTTAAAATACAATCATGAAAAAATCGGATCTGCCCGAAATCAAAAATAACCTAGCCTACCGATCAAGCCTAAGGGGATATATTTCTATGCAAAGGTTTTGCAGGGTTCTTATTAAAAGTCGAGGCCTTCTCGTGCGGCCTAGCTACTAAGCCCGGCGAAACTGTTTCCACTGACAGGAGAAGGGGCGAAGGCGGTTCACTGGCGCCTCAAAACCAGCCGCTTCGGGCAGATGGGGCTCGTCAACCTCGGTTGGTAGCTCATCTAGGAGAAGGAAAACTCTGTTTTCAAACCTCCGCTGCCTAGCGGCATACCTCCTACGAGGATAGGCTAAGGGAGTAAACCCTGAAAAGAAATCCGGAGCTGGAGTCCCCAAGGCGGCCAGACCATATATTGTCAACGCCGGCAACTCCTGCGGCGCAGCTGAAGCCAAGCCGTATCGACTCTGTCTTTCCCTTGGATCCCTCAGTTGCGCGGAGAGGGGGGGACTGCTGCACGGGCAACAGCTATCCCTCCATATTACCCTGCCCAGGCTCTGTAGCTAAACTGGAGAGGATACTCCAGCGTCGTCGCACGATGTCGATACAACACGGAAGGGGACAGTTACCGGTTCTAAGCTCATCCGATTGGCGAAGGAAACGAGCGCCAGGGGTCTCTTTCGACGGTGGGAGAGGTCATCGCGCCTCATTGGACAGCTACCGCCCGCCTCAAGCTTGGCAGCCCCCAGCCAGTTGGGTGCTGTCTCGCCATGGCTCACCTGCCCTACTGGGTGCGTGGGGATTAGAGATGCACTTCTCAAAAAGTGGGCCAAAAAACACACGCACCAGGCAAATTCAAGATAAGAACTAGCAAGAAGCCTCCAGCTCTTCGATTCGCAAGCTGGAACATCAGGACCATGTGTACCGGACTCACATCTGACCTTCAGCAGATTAATGACGCAAGGAAGACCGCTGTCATCGACAGGGAACTCTCACGACTAAACATCGACATCGCCGCTCTACAGGAGACCCGGCTGGCTGAAACCGGCACCATCAGAGAAGCTAACTACACATTCTATTGGCAAGGGAAGTCCTCAGACCAACCGAGGCAACACGGTGTTGGCTTCGCGGTGAAAAACACACTTGTCAGATTCATAGAGCCCCCAACAGACGGCTCTGAGAGATTACTAATCCTCCGACTGTCAACGTCCTCTGGCCCAGCTCACATATTCAGCGTGTATGCTCCAACCCTCTGCTCCACTGCCGAGGAGAAAGATCAATTTTACCAGTCCCTAGATGAAGCGCTATTGAAGATTCCTAGCACCGATAGCCTTTATCTCCTTGGTGATTTCAACGCAAGGGTAGGAGCTGACCATGTGGCTTGGCCCACCTGTCTCGGAAGCTTTGGGAGGGGAAAGATAAGTGAAAATGGCCAGAGACTGCTTGAGCTCTCTTGCCACCATGGCCTGTGCGTGACCAACACCTTCTTCAGGTGCAAAGAGATACATCAGGTGTCATGGAGGGACCCACGCTCCCGCCACAGGCACCAACTCGACCTCATCCTCACCAGAAGAGGGAATATCGATAGTATCCTCCTCACCCGCAGCTACCACAGTGCAGACTGCGACACGGACCACGCCCTCGTGGCAAGCAAGGTGCGCATAACGCCGAAGAAACTGCATCAATCCAAGCAAAAAGGTCGCCCACGCATCAATATCAACTGTGCCAGAAATCCCGAAAAAAAAAAACCAACAGTTTATCAGCAGTCTGGAAGCTACACTCAGTGAAAGAAAGTTAGCAGTTGACACCATCGACTCTAGGTGGTCGCGTCTGCGTGATGTCGTATATAACTCCGCCATCACCACCTATGGAAAGATAGAGCGGAAAAACGCCGATTGGTACGAGGCCCACTGGGAGGAAATGGAACCCGTTACCGAGGTAAAAAGGAAAGCCCTACTGGCCTACAAGGCCAGGCCCAGTCCCAACACACTAAAAGCCCTACGGACAGCCAGGAGCAAAGCCCAGCAGACCGCCCGCAGATGCGCCAACTCCTACTGGTTGAACCTCTGTAGCAGCATCCAGGCAGCTGCCGATACAGGAAACGCAAGAGGGATGTACGAGGGCATCAAAAAGGCAATAGGCCCAACTCCCTCCAAAACCGCCCCCCTTATATCCAAAACAGGAGAGGTCATCAAGGACCAGGAAAAACAGATGCAGAGGTGGACCGAACACTACCTGGAGCTATACGCAACCCAGAACACTGTGACTGATGCCGCTCTTGGCGCTATCCCAGATCTGCCTGTCATGGAGGAGCTAGACACCACACCCACCGTGGATGAACTAAGCAAAGCCATCGACTGCCTTGCAAACGGAAAGGCACCAGGTAGCGATGGAATCCCACCAGAAGTTCTGAAGAGCGGAAAACCAACACTGCTAAAGCCATTGCACGACCTCCTAAGTCGATGCTGGGAACAGGGCTATATCCCCCAAGACATGAGGGATGCCAAAATTATCACACTATACAAGAACAAAGGGGACCGGAGCGACTGTAATAACTACCGGGGCATTTCCCTCCTCAGCATCGTCGGCAAAGCTTTCGCCCGCGTCGCTCTAAACCGCCTGCAGGCCCTCGCCTCCCGAGTCTACCCAGAGTCACAGTGTGGCTTCAGGGCTGGCCGATCAACAGTGGACATGATCTTCTCACTACGTCAACTTCAAGAGAAGTGTCAGGAACAGCAGGTGCCACTCTACATCGCTTTCGTCGACCTCACAAAGGCGTTTGATCTAGTAAGTCGAAGTGGACTCTTCAGCTTGCTGCAAAAGATTGGCTGCCCCCCACACCTGCTTGCAGTGGTCATGTCCTTCCACGACAACATGCATAGCACGGTTTGCTACAACGGCGCAATCTCCGAGGCCTTCCCAGTCAGCAGCGGAGTAAAACAGGGCTGCGTCCTTGCACCATGCTCCTCCAATACGCCTTCAAGGATTGCAGCGAGGGTGTTTACATCCATACAAGGTCCGATGGCAAGCTCTATAACATAGCCCGCCTCCGTGCAAAGACCAAAGTCACAAAGGTCCTAATTCGCGAGCTGCTCTTTGCTGATGACGCAGCCTTGACATCACACACTGAAGACGGACTGCAGCAGCTTGTCACCCGCCTCTCCCATGCATGCAAGGAGTTTGGACTGACTATCAGCCTGAAAAAGACGAATGTCATGGCACAGGGTACAGATACACCCCCAAGCATTGACATCGATGGGCACACCCTAGAGGTCGTCGAGAACTTCACTTACCTCGGGTCCACCATCTCCAGCTCGCTATCCATAGACCCGGAGATCGATTGCAGAATCGCTAGGGCAGCCACAGTCATGGCGAGACTAAAGGAACGTGTGTGGGAAAACCCCAGCCTCACCGAAAATACCAGATTGCGCGTCTACCAGGCCTGCATACTTAGTACCCTCCTCTATGGATGCGAGACGTGGACCACTTACGCGAGGTACGAAAGAAAGCTAAACAATTTCCACATGAGGTGCCTGCGACGTATACTGCAGATAAAGTGGCAAGACAAGATCCCCAACACTGGGGTGCTAGAGAGGGCCAACATGAGCAGCTTGTTTGCATTTCTCAGCGGGAGACGCCTCAGATGGCTCGGTCATGTCAAAAGAATGGACGCAGGCCGCATCCCGAAAGACCTACTCTATGGCGAGTTAGTTAACGGCCAGAGGAAAACAGGGCGACCTGCAAAAAGGATATGAAAGAGTGCTCCATTAACCCCAACTCCTGGGAGAGCCAAGCAGCCGACCGCCACTCATGGAGGCTCGCTGTCCGGCAGGGTTCATTGCGCGCAGAGGCTGAGCGACAGGATAATGCTGCCCTGAAAAGAACAAGACGGAAGCGGAAAAAAGAACAGCTACAACAACTACAACAACAACCAACTATCTTCAAGTGTGACAAGTGCGGCAGGGATTGCCACTCCCAAGTCGGACTGCACAGCCATTCCCGGCGGTGTTTTGTAGACTCATCTTAGCTACACCATCGTCTCTCGAGACGGACGGATGCCGACGACGACGATTAAAAGTCGATCCCACAGATGAGATATTATAAAATATAATTTGTGATCTATCCTATTAATATGAAAAAAAATCTGCAAATTTGACGTAACATGAATGACTCTGTCAGTTATATTATTTTATTTTTAAATACAATAACTACTGATTTCATTTTTTTTAAATTATGAAGTAAGATTATGTTACTAATTTAATTTTTAATATAATTCTAATAATGTCGCTTCAAGAATGTTAGTTTAGGAGCGAAAGGTTAGGTATTAGGCTTGAAACGCTGGCGGCATAGTCTGTTTTGTTTATTTTGTACTTCTTTTCTTGGTTTTTTTTTTTAAACATAATTTATCTTTAGGCTGTTAAAAGTAACACACACAAAACACAACAACTAATAAGTTTTTCAATTTTGATCATAGCATAATATAAATGAAAAAAAAAAAAAACAACAACATGGACACACAACAACACAACTCTATCAATTACGCCAGACAGTACACAATCAAACATGATCGCAAGCTGGATAGTCGATTGTTTTCTGTGTATTATATAGGCTATTGACATATTGATGGTCCAGAGTTTTCTGTGTATTATATAGGCTAGTGGCATATTGATGGTCCAGAGTTTTCTGTGTATCATATAGGCTAGTGCCATATTGATGGTCCAGAGTTTTCGGTGTACTATATAGGCTAGTGACACTTTGATGGTCCAGAGTTTTCTGTTTATTATGTATAGGAGAGTGATATATTGATAGTCGAGAGTTTTCTGTGTATTATATAAAGGCTAGTGACATATTGATAGTCGAGAGTTTTCTGTGTATTATATATAGGCTAGTGACATATTGATAGTCGAGAGTTTCCTGTGTATTATATATAGGCTAGTGACATATTGATATTACTTTTTTCCCCCGTACAGTGAACAGTCGCTAAAAACTTTTTGTTTCCTCGCAGGTAGTTTTTAGTTGTTTGTGAGATGCCTCATTTAACTGCAGCAATAAATAAAAATAGCTGACAGTGACGTAGTGTCCGACCCCTCCCACACTCTTTCACGATCATTTCAGCGAACCTCCCCCCCCTCCATTTATTACTCTTTCATATGCTTCCCACACTCACAGATACCCCTCACACATAGACACTTTTTTTACACACACACACCTAACTGTTGACGTCACAGACGTTATTCTGCGTTGAAAATCCCCCGTTTCCCTGACAACCACATTAGAGAGTTAGCCTAAAATGTCAGCCGAGTCTTTAAATGATAGAAATAAAATGACCGGGTCATTAAGAAGGAAGAAAGGGATGGGGGTGGAGAAATAGAGGTTAATGCACTGAAGTGCTGTTATATGTGTTTATATTGTTTTAATTGCTGTTATGTGTGTTTATATTGTTTTGATTGCAGCTATGTGTGTTTATATTGTTTTGATTGCTGCTATGTGTGTTTATATTGTTTTGATTGCTGTTATGTGTGTTTGTATTGTTTTGATTGCTGTTATGTGTGTTTATATTGTTTTAATTGCTGTTATGTGTGTTTATATTGTTATAATTGCTGCTATGTGTGTTTACATTGTTTTAATTGCTGTTATGTGTGTTTATATTGTTTTAATTGATGATGTATGTGTTTATATTGTTTTAATTGCTGTTATGTGTGTTTATATTGTTTTAATTGCTGCTATGTGTGTTTACATTGTTTTAATTGCTGTTATGTGTGTTTATATTGTTTTAATTGATGATGTATGTGTTTATATTGTTTTAATTGACAGTGTTCATTAGATCCAGTCTCAGTCCATGGCTAAGGAAAGCGTTGATGTGAAAGAGGAAGTGAGGATCAACCCTCGGGATGGTGAGTAAAGGTGTCATATCAGTACTATGTATTATATAACATGTTCTGTAGAGTAAAGATGTCATGTCAGTACTATGTATTATATAACATGTTCTGTAGAGTATAGGTGTCATGTCAGTACTATGTATTATATAACATATTCTGTAGAGTAAAGGTGTCATGTCAGTACTATGTATTATAAAATGTTCTGTAGAGTAAAGATGTCATGTCAGTACTATGTATTATAACATGTTCTGTAGAGTAAAGGTGTCATGTCAGTACTATGTATTATAACATGTTCTGTAGAGTAAAGGTGTCATATCAGTACTATGTATTATATAACATGTTCTGTAGAGTAAAGGTGTCATGTCAGTACTGAGTATTATAACATGTTCTGTAGAGTAAAGGTGTCATGTCAGTACTATGTATTATATAACATGTTCTGTAGAGTAAAGGTGTCATGTCAGTACTGAGTATTATATAACATGTTCTGTAGAGTAAAGGTGTCATGTCAGTACTATGTATTATATAACATGTTCTGTAGAGTAAAGGTGTCATGTCAGTACTATGTATTATAACATGTTCTGTAGAGTAAAGGTGTCAGATCAGTACTATGTATTATAACATTAACATGTTAGATAGAATAGAACGTAACACTGAATGTGTGCATTAGGGTTATGACTTTTTTGTAACCTCATATTTACATGGCAAGAAAAGGTGACTTTTAATGAGTGTATTATGACACAAATAACCTTTTCTGAAAATATTTGAAAAACCTTCCCCACCAAACCATAAAACGAATATTATATATTAATATATATAACACAACACTGTATTGGAAAGTTACATAAGAACAACAAGTGCAATGCATGTAATCATGAGTATAGAGATGTCCAAAATATTAAATGATAATAAAGGACAGCATAGGAAACATAAATTAAGTTTTATGCTTCATCATTAGTGAGAATAAAACAGTTAATAGTATCTTTGAAGTCTCACAACGTGGAACAATATCTTGCATTTTTTGTACAGCTCTTTCTGCATAGCAGTTACTTCGTTCTATACCAGGTATTGCTTAATCTTCACAGACCCAGTGCCTCAAGAAGCATCTTTCTGCTTCAGTGTATCTATGCAAAGCAGGTGCTAAAATCTCTTTTCCTATTTTCCAGTCCCTTTGATCTGAAAACCATACTTCAGACCATGTATGTCCTCGCTATGAAAGTACATACAAGTTCAAATTTCTCGTTTCTATTTTCCGGAATGCCAGAAGTGCTTGTATTGCACTTGAATTCCAACGAGCATTACTTAAAGCCGTCAGTCTATGGAAGTGAATTACTGGAAAGGTTTTATTTCATTCGTAATAGTGAAATACTTGCGTCAAATGATGTAAGAACTTCATGTCGTCTTTCCATCCTTTGTTTTTTCACATGATTTCTGAATTACTATCTTGAGAATCAAGTTACTCTTTAAGTGACTCGTAATTTGCGCTAATTTCAGCAACAAATGGATAAGAAATGTTTGGATTAGACGTTTCCCTGCCGAAAACAGAATCCATAGCATGCTTGAGTACTAGGCCTAAAACATGAAGCTGGCAGCCTATGTACTGAGGGATTTGTCCACTGTTCTGTTGACAGTAATTTTGCAGCTTGCGTACCACACCATTTTTGCTGCCAGAATTTGTATTCCTTGTATCGCAAATAATTACTCGAATACATGAATAGAGTTCGTATTCAGCTAGAACAACCCTATTCATTGTAAATATTGTCTCTGCTTTTCCATTTGTCAGAGACAATATGGCGAATCGAATTTCTTTTTCAACGTTTTTCAGTAAAACAACTTGTTTTTCTCCTTCTATTCTTTTTCTGTCAAAATGTATGCACCATTCAAAATTTTGTAAGCTGTTTTTATAAACTGCAACTTCAACAAATCTGCTTCTTTATAGGTTGCCTTATACACTCCTGACTGCGAAGGAGCTTCAATATTAGGAGAGTGTTCGCTTATTATTTTTAAAACTTTACAAGCTTTATTTGTTGACAAATTTGCTTTCCTACAAAATTAATTACAAACAGACGATTACAGTTGAATGAAATTGAAATAAAAGAATACAATATTCTCAAATCAACCAAGCAGACTTTCCAAATTCCAAGCAGACCACTCGTGACAATTACCAAACAAAGGTATTATAAGATTTGATTATTTTTGGTACAGTTGCAGTAGACGCATACATAATACATTCAAACAGTGCACTTAGAATTTAAAATAAACTTTTTTGATTTATTTTGTTTCAGACATGGAGGTAAAAAATACCCTATAAAGTTCCTAGATGTAATTAATGTAATAAAATATTTGTTAATGCGCAATCCATAAAGAATTAATTTTATTGAAAAACGCTTCTTATTTGTAAACACAAGATGGCGTTGGTGGGGAAGGTTTTTTTGAGTGAAAAATAAATTAATATTATTTTCATATTTTGTTCACAATTGTTCATTAAAAAATGCCATGTAAAATAAGATTCTGAAAAAAAATGTAAAAAGTACTAACCCTAGTGTGCATAGATGTGTCATATGAGTATGATGTACTGTACACTTAATGTGGATAGAATAGAATGTAACACTGAATGTGTGCATAGATGTGTTATGTGAGTACTATGTACTGTACACTTACTGTGGGTAGAATAGAACGAAACACTGTGTGTGACGTGTGTGCACAGATGTGTCATATTGTACACTGTGAATGAAATGATACACTGAATGTAATTATGATAATTACATGCATATATTTATCTCGTCACGGAAATATTTAGGGTGAATAATTAAACTATAAATTACAAAGGAAACAAATAATCTGTATGCTTACAACTATTTCGTTAAGTGATATCTGTGGACAATTTATTTCTCCATGTCCTGGGCTAGAAACCTTTTTTTTATTCTGCATTTCTAAAAGTTTATATAAAACAATACATGGATTTTATTCACGTTAATTTTGTGGTGCTTCTTAATTAACTGAAATTTTGTAACATTAAATTATTCCATTAGTCGATAGAAAAAAGACATCTATATTCAGTTTGTAACTCACCAAGCAGTTGAGTAGCGAGCTTAACTCGCCCCCTTGACCACCCCCCTCGCTACGCAACTGTCACCAAGGCAACAAGGGAGGAAAGGGCACCACTGAGACTTTTCTTATTCAAATATATCATTTTAAACAATTAAATAAAATAAATATATGTTTGTTTTTGTTTGATAGCTTTCACATTTTTTTTTAAATCAAATGAGCGATTTCAGGTTATAAAATATTGTCTTTTTTCGCCATGTTTATCCTACAAAAAGTACACGGCGCTTGCATTTTGGAAATTGTAATAATTTTAAACAAGTGTGGACTTTAAAAAATTCATACATGTCGATCTTTTTAAAAAAACATTTTTACATGATTTACTGGGTTTGTCTTTCCAAACGTTGACATTGTTACTAGATTTACTGGGTTTGTCTTTCCAAATGTTGACATTGTTACAAGATTATCTTGGTTTTGTCTTTCCAAATGTTGACATTGTTACAAGATTTACTGGGTTTGTCTTTCCAAATGTTGACGTTGTAACAAGACAATATTTACTGGGTTTGTCTTTCCAAATGTTGACATTGCATCTCTTTTATTTTTCAATTATTAGTTAAACAAGCTTTCGATTTCTCGGTTGAAATGTCTTAAAAATCGTGAAAATTGCAGAACGAGATATGCCCGTACATAACCGAAGATTTCTTTGTCATGTATGCTATGTTCTACCCAGCGTGTTTCATTTGTTTAGATAACATACGTGTGAGCGTAAATTGTTTCCACAAGTGTTGTGCCTGTATATATAAAATGTGACTATAGCTAAACTGTTGTGTCTGTAACAACGTGCGACTATAGCTACAACTGTTGTGTCTGTGTAACAACGTGCGACTATCGCTAAAACTGTTGTGTCTGTAACAACGTGCGACTATAGCTACAACTGTTGTGTCTGTAACAACGTGCGACTATAGCTACAACTGTTGTGCCTGTGTAACAACGTGTGACTATAGCTACAACTGTTGTGTCTGTAACAACTTGCGACTGTAGCTTCAACTGTTGTGTCTGTAACAACTTGCGACTGTAGCTTCAACTGTTGTGTCTGTGTAATAACGTGTGGCTATAGCTACAATGTTATGTCTGTGTAATAACGTGCGACTATAGCTACAACTGTTGTGTCTGTGTAACAACGTGCGACTATAGCTACAACTGTTGTGTCTGTGTAATAACGTGTGACTATAGCTACAACTGTTGTATCTGTGTAATAACGTGCGACTGTAGCTTCAACTGTTGTGTCTGTAACAACGTGTGGCTATAGCTACAATGTTATGTCTGTGTAATAACGTGCGACTATAGCTACAACTGTTGTGTCTGTGTAACAACGTGCGACTATAGCTACAACTGTTGTGTCTGTGTAATATATGTGTTGTGACTATAGCTACAACTGTTGTGTCTGTGTAATAACGTGTGACTATAGCTACAACTGTTGTGTCTGTAACAACGATGTAACTATAGCTACAAGGTTATGTCTGTGTAATAACGTGCGACTATAGCTACAACTGTTGTGTCTTGTAACAACGTGCAACTATAGCTACAACTGTTGTGTCTGTAACAACGTGTGGC
The DNA here is from genome assembly GCA_021962125.1 of Bulinus truncatus. Lineage (NCBI taxonomy): Eukaryota > Metazoa > Mollusca > Gastropoda > Planorbidae > Bulinus > Bulinus truncatus. The sequence goes on from JAGDYQ010000192.1 coordinate 1,467,412, forward strand.
TATAGCTACAATGTTATGTCTGTGTAATAACGTGCGACTATAGCTACAACTGTTGTGTCTGTGTAACAACGTGCGACTATA
>JAGDYQ010000192.1:1467992-1487927 GCA_021962125.1 Bulinus truncatus
CAAATTAGCACTGATTTGATTTAGTTCGTATTGTAAAATGTAGTGTGCATGTGTAATAGAGTGTGAATGTGAAATAAAATGACAAATAAATGCTTATTATCCTTAATTCATATTTTCATACCTTGTAAATAGTAATTAAAGTAGACAAAATATATATGCGGCCCGCCGATAACAATCAAGTTTTCAATGTGGCCCTCCGTAGAAAAAGTTTGCCCACCCCTGTAGTAGACCGTATGCAGACAGACCGAATGCAGTCCAAGTATATCTAGATCAATATTTCGTGACGGTGGTAAACTTAAAGAGAAGAAAAAGTTATGTTGTGTAAAGGTCTGGATCCACCAAAACGAAATTCCGGTATCTAAGAGCATTGCGAAATCTGTCTCTGTTTCGCTGCAATGATATTCTAATGAGAACATGTACAGCGGTCAGGAATTCCGCTGAGGAACAGCGAAAGTTTTCAGTTTCGCTGCTTGCAGAGTTTTTTCCGGAGAGCTATGTTTTCCGTCAGGATAAACAAACAAAATGGCTGCCTAGAAACGTCGATTCGAATAGAAAAAATGTTTCACATTAGTGTATACTCATTAAAAAACAACAACAACAAAGTGAATTTTGACAGAAAAACATGAATTATTGTACGTTTTGGCCGGCAACAGTCTTTGTATATGAATTTCTGAAAGGAAAATATACATCGTATATCTATATATTCTACAAGTACAAAAGAAATTTCTTTCGATCGAAGCACTGTCTGAAAACATAAATGCTATTAAATAAATGTTTGGCTGATCGTGAAAACGAAAAAAAAAAAAAATGAACGGCTACCGATCGGATAAAAAGTTAAAAAAAAAAACAGTTTTCCATTTCCAGCTAGAGAATTTATTTGTAATAAGAACAAAAAGGCACACGGGATGCAGTATTTTCTGCTTTTCAAAGTATCGTTTTTTTTTTCCACTAGCAGGAAAAAGTGCGAAGTAATCATTAAAAAATCTTGTTTCTGGCGAGTTGTTTCGGCGCTCACCATTTTGTCCCGGTGGATCTACAAGAGTTTCGCTAAGTTGAAACTTCCGCGCGGAAGGTTCCGCGCGAAAGTGTTTCGTGTTCGTGGATCCAGAACTTTATAGTTAGAGTTTAATTTGATCGAATATTTCTACTTAATTTTTTCGGGACGGCTGAATACTTTGATATATTATTCAGGCATATGCACTACTGCATATGCTTTTATTTCATGTATGTTTTTTATCGTATAATAAGCATCATGGAACTTTGCCTCATTCTTGGTGTGTTGTTTGTGAAGGCAACTGAATTGAACGCTTCCACAAGTGAACCAAAAAAAGGACATAATCACAATTAACCTATACCCATAACGTTATATATATAAATAATAAGGTTCAATATATATATATATATATATATATATATATATATATATATATATATATATATATATACATTAGCTTTATATTATAACTTGATATTTCTTTTGTTGCTTAAGTTAAAACAATATATATATATAAATAAAAACGTGCAAGCAAGACAAACACAACAACACTTCAGGCAGTTGCTATATTTTCTTTCCGTAATTTCCCTCTATATGTAATCAAACATTGCCAACTAGTAATTGTCTTCTGTCTATTGTCATCGAGAATACACAAGTGTTCAAAAATTTATAATCGATTGAACTTCAAGAAATTAATGATAATTGATTTGAAATTATTTCCCTTGACAAGACAAACTTCCAGACAGAGTGACTAAAATAAAAAACCTATAAGTAAAAACTGAGACATTAAATGGAGTGAAACAATATTTTTTTTTAAGTTTAGAATCGGAGCAACGGACACGATAAAAAAAAAATTGCACGAGTGAATGTAGGCGGTACTTCAGTTTTAAAAAAATCTTGACATTTCTATTTTTACATAAACAGACGGAAAAGAAAATCTTTGAAGAAATACAACAAGTTTTACTGTACAACACCTTCCTGGATAAGAGTTTCACCGATGGTGGATATGAGGGGGTGGAGGTGGCGGGGGAGGGGGGGGCGATTGTCCTACATTGTACAATGTAATGTAAATACTTCATCTCATATTGAAGCCAAGTCATGACAGCTGTCATTAACAGAATAAGGCACCAATACACAAAGAAGAAAATATAAACGTAGCACACTTGTCTCAGAAAACTGTTTTCCGTTTTAGAAAGAATTCATCGTCTAGTCACTAGATTGAGGTAAGAGTATCTTCCCTTTAATGCCAGAACTATAAATAGATAGGGATAGGTGACAATCTAATTACTTAAAAGAGATCAATATTAAAGTGTGATCAGTTCTTAGAAAGTCCATTATATAATATTTCTACTAAGAAAAGTTTTAAAAAACATTTGTATGATAATGAAAATGATTAAAAGCTTTAAATCTAATTGTTATATATATGTAAAAATAATTTAAAATAATTATATATAGACCCTGGGCAGGTCGGCATTATGGCACATCCAGCATGCCGGATACTGGGAAAGCCGAATAGCCTATTGCTCAATCATATCTCGTGACACCTATATCAATAGCATTTCCTTCTTTATTCAAAAAACAAACGATAAAACAAACACTAAAACAAACAACGAAACAAACAGTGAAACTAATTTAGATAGATTGTAAATTTCAGACAATAGAGCCAAATAAAAGCCTTTGTGAACATTTCCAGTAACTTGAATATAATTTGTTTAATTTTTCAATCACAAAGTTATAATTGGTTTATTTAGATTAACGGAAATGTTGTTCTGTATTTATCTCTGAAACGATTGTTAAATTGTTAATAAAATTAATGTTAATTTAGCCACGAAAAAGAACTTAAAAATTGGATCATTCATTTTTAAAATGCTGATATCTGTATATAATTTGAAATATTTGACATTAGAAACTTTCTCGCAGGCTGGTAATACATTTACAAACACAGCTTTAGAGCAAGTGGTCTCACACGAAAATGGAACCCAATGAATCACTTGCTGCTGTGGATGTTGCAATCGTTGTGGTCTGTATGTCCATTCTCTTATGTAAAGGTATCGTATTCGCTGTGAAAGAAAGAATCCAAAGCATGAAAGATCGATACCTGCCAGGCGAGAGAATCACAAGTTTATTTCCTGTGACTGTTGCGATATTTGCAACTTACATGGTAAGACATGAGATCAATTATTTTTTTATCAAACCAAGTATCAATGATTTTTTTTTACGCCGCCATTGCCAGCATGATAGGGTGTAGTGTGCCTACCACACCAGCATTGTTGGTGGCGTTGATGCATGTCTGCCATGCCTACAGAGCGGCGGGGTGAGTGTGAGAAAAGAGGGTTTTAAGACTTACCCAAAATGGCCAGACCAGCAGGGTGTGTGTACTGCTGATAGGCCAGAATGGCAAGGCAAGGGATTTTCCTGCCACTCGGACAGAGGGGAGGTTGTAATGTGCCTGTACCCTCAGCCCGAAATGGCAAGCTGCGCAGGTGTGCTTGAGTGGGACAGAGTCGAAGGGTGTTGTGTGCCGACCACATCCGTCACCACCTCCAGCTGTGAATACTGCGGTCTCGGATAGTCCTCATTGACTACAGTACCACCACCTTCGCAAGAGATAGTTTTTTTGTTTTAATTTCCTGACTAGTGAACCCCAATGATCTATTCCCCGTAGATCATGGTATGTCTCTCAGACCATGATAGATAGTTCATAGAAATAATGCCAAATAATCTTGATGATAGGCCTACACTCCACAATGATTAAATGTATGTTTAACTATTTCTATTCATACAACTTTCTCATCACTATTTCATTTTAAAGACTTTACCTCGTTAAAATATCAAGTTTATCTCTGCTGTATATGAATGTTACTTGGGTTGCCAAATGCTGCTCCCAATGAGTTTTTTGCTGCTCTCAATGAGTTTTGTGCTGCTCTCAATGAGTTTTGTGCTGTTCTCAATGAGTTTTGTGCCGCTCTCAAACAGCCAGTTTTTAATAACTCTGTTCACTCAATTTGATAACGCTGCTCTTCAAAGTTTTTTTTTTTTTACAGTATAAGAAAACATAGTGTAGCCGCCCCCTGATTTAGTCCAACAGTTCAAATGTTTTAATGTTTCATGTGTAGCCGACCCTGATTTAGTCCAACAGTTCAAATGTTTCATGTGTAGCCTCCCCTGATATAGCCTAACAGTTCAATGTTTTAATGTTTCTTGTGTAGCCGTCCCTGATATAGCCTAACAGTTCAATGTATTTATGTTTCTTATTTGTGCTTCAATTCCTAGTCACCCGTCTCTCTGATGGGATCTCCCACTGACATCTACACCTATGGCGGCATGTTTTTCATCAACCATATTGGATTCGGCATCGCTTTCCTGATTGGTTCCTTCACAGTGGTCCCCCTGCTTCATCCGCTGGGTATCACGAGTGTTTTCGAGTACATGGAGAAGAGATACAACTCACTGCTCGTCAGACACTTTTTTGTCGCAATGACGATATTCATGACAATGTTTTTCATGGGCGTGACCTCGTTACCACCAACATTCGGCCTTGAGGTAACTGCTTAATTTTAGTGGTCTAAATAAGGGACGGGCCAATTTTTCCACACGCGGGCCACATTATACACTAAAATTTAACAGAGGGGCCCGGACCAAGAGCAGACGGGCGGGGTGTTTATGTGAAATAGTATTGATTAAACGTCATTGATGTGATCAGCGTAGATGACCAATGGGCTGGTCGTAACAAACAGAATGACTGGCCAGACTTTTCCCACGGGTATTAGTTTGCCCATATCAGTCTTAAGCCCTTGTCAGAAAATATTTGAATGTGCAGAACTGTATAAATAATGTGCTATATCTAGCAAAGTTGGAACAACAAAAAAGAATGATTTTTTTTTTTAGATTTGGGGCTGTCCATTAATTACGTCAACAAAAAAGGGGGGAGGGGGGGTCAGAAAATTTTTGACAATTGTTGACAAGGGGGAGGTCAAGAAAAGTTGACGTCAACAATGTTACTTTTTTTTTGTTAGTTTAATATAATTACTTAAATAAAGAAAAATAAGGCAGCGTTTTTAGTCCTGTGTTACACACTCGCCTAACATTCAGTATTTTAATGAAACTAACTATATTCCTACTAATTTTGCCACCTAAACATTTTGGAAGCCACCTTTTTTTTGGGGGGGGGGGCGTAATCAAATGTTGACGTAATTTTATAGGGGGGTCTCTGGAAGTTTGACAAGTTGTTGACAGGGGGGAGGTAAAAATCACCAAAAATTTGTTGACATAAATAATGGACAGCCCCTTTATGTTTAGTGTATTGATTCTACAACTGACCGATTTTTTTTTAGCTTTCTTAAAACTTGTTGTGTTTTACAATTCTTTAATTAAAAAATCACTTATGTGGGTAAAAGTAAGATCGTATCTAATTCTAAATCTAAATTTTAATAAATCGCGTTGATTAAATCTTTAAGTTTGCAATGATACTTCGTTGACATTGACAACGATGAAATGTTATATGCGAAAATGTAAAAATATAGAACTAAATTATTATTATTATTTGAAAAAATCCTATACAAACATAGGCAAGCGCACAGATTTAAACGAATTCTTCGATTGAAATTGAGAAATCAAAAGATTTGAGTTTATATTTAAATGTGTATTTAGATAATTCGATTGGTTGAAATGTTATTCGTTGAGACATAATCAATTAAAACCTATATGTTTAAATAATACATGTGTTCAAATAAAAAACCTATATGTTTAAATAATACATGTGCTCAAATATAACTTCAACATTGTTCTATGTCAGGTCGCTAGCGGACTTGAGTTTTCTAATTGCCTGGTTGTGGTTGGTCTAATCGCCATGCTCTACACCACCGTTGGAGGTTTGCAGAGTTTTCTTTGGACAGACATCTACATCATTGGACTTATGTTTATAAGTTTAATTATATACATAGCTGGAGGTAAACTATTCAACAGAAACTCACAAAGTATGCATTAAGTCAATAAACTCACTGGTTTTATGTTTATATGTTTAATTATACACATAGCAGGGTGTACACTATTCAACTGAAACTCACGAAGTATTCTAATTCATTAAACTCACTGGTTTTATGTTTATGAGTTTAATTATTTATAAAGATGTAGGTAAACTGATAAATGTAAACTTAAAAAGTACGCTTAACGCAATAAACCCATCGGTCTTATGTTTATAAGTTTAGTAATTGACATAGCTGGATGTAAACTATTCAACTGAAACTCACAAAGTATGCTTAAGTCAATAAACACATTAGTCTTATGTTTATGTTTGACTGTTAATGTTAAGGGTCGTTTTAACACAATGATCTACCCGTACATCTGCCCTGGGGATGGGCACGAATACAGGGATAGGGCTACACGTTTAATGGCGTCTTGAATCAAAGTCGTTGAGTGGTTGTTGTAGCCCGCCCACACCTGGTTTGCCCGTGGGACTCGTAATATTGTAGGACAGTTCGTCAGAGTTAGCTTTACAATTTTCTAGAAATAATTTATGTTAAAAATAAAAATTAAAAATTAAAGAAAAAAAAATAATGTAAAAATAATGATTCCTTAAGCTTCAAACACAAATATTTATAGAAATTCAATTGACTAAATAAAAAGTGTGTGTGGCAATATGGATGAACTAATATTAGCAATGGATAAAGTTTGAACACGTATTAGGTCTATAATATTTTGATGTTAAAATTTTGTCATTTCGTTAATACAAGGGATACAACCTGGCCCTCATACATTAATTACTCAATACTATTTCTATAAATATTTGTATGACCTAAGCTTTAGGAATTTTTTTTTAATTTTAAACTTTTTAGTACATTTTTTAAATTATTATTATGTTCACTTTTTAATGTGTCTCACACTTTTACCGGTCATTTCGCTCGTAGTACCTTGATCATTTATGGTTAAACTACGGACTGACACTCGGTTTAGGTTAAGCAAAGCATTCACCTTTAATGGTTATGACATTTGCATTGAATTTATATTAGTTCGGCCATCTGCTCTTGAACCAGACCGTAAGTCAAATGTAAATCCCAACTTGACCAGCGACTCAAAACACTTGTCCATCCCTGACCTATGTTGTCCAGTCATTTCCCTGTATATCTCTGGGTCACTAATGTCGCTACTCACCATAGTATTTCTGCACCTGTCATCGGTACAAAGAACGCACGGATGGTCGTGCGGTAAAGCGCTCAACTGTCGACCTGAAAGGCCCAAGGAAATTTTTCATGCCTCAAGTTCCCGATATATCTTTCGTGTTGCCTCCATGGCCATTGCACTATCGGCTATGGTGGGGATGAAAGAAGGGCACCATAAAAACCGTCCCATTAATGGTTTATATGATCTAAGAGATTTCATCTCATCCTTACAGGGACTTCACACAAAGAACTCACAGAAACATCAAGTTCAATAAAAGTATTTAGACTAGAAATTGCACCCCCCCCCCACTACACACACCCAAGCCTTACCGTGATAAAACGTTCATTTTCTAAAGTTGTTTTTTCTTGTGCTAAGATTGAACTATTTTCTATTTTAAATCTATTTCAGTCAGCGGGAGACTAGACGAAGGAGATTCTTCTCTTGTGTTGGCGAACTCTGGCGGTAGAATTGACTTCACAGAAATAAATCTAGACCCTAGAACACGTCACTCGTGGTGGGGGACTCTCATAGGCGGAATGTCTTACTGGTAGATCGTTGGTGGACAGGGAGCTATCTGTCTGATAGGTCGTTGGTGGACAGGGAGCTTTCTGTCTGATAGGTCGTTGGTGGACGGAGAGCTTTCTGTCTGATATGTCGTTGGTGGACGGGGAGCTTTCTGTCTGATAGGTCGTTGGTGGACGGGGAGCTCTCTATCCTGTATTCGACCCCACATCTATTGCTGGAACAGTTTAGTATAAACTCTTACAAATCCGTATTAGTGGAAGTTAGAATAGCTCCAAAATTTGACAAACAGCTTCAGTGTCTCCGAGTCATCAATACGTGTAGTGTTTAATGGATTGAGATGTATATTATTTAAATAGATATTGAACCATGATGACTGAGCTTGTTTGCATCAGTTCCTCCTTTCGTTATGTCTAAGTAAAAAATAAACAAACTTGGCTGTACCTAATTTAGTTGGTCGCAACATTTTCCAGAGATTCCGCGTCCTGATAAGGTAACAATAACGGATTCCCTAAATCTGGAGCTATGTCCCCTTAGTGAAATTTCTATTGTTCAAATTCAAATTTAAATTTACGAAATACTTTCAGAATTATTGGTTGTTGTTTTTAATTTGGATTCACCCGTCAGAATTCCATGTTTTCCAGCTATTTTTTAAAATAAATAACTAGATTGTGAATATAACAATGAAACTTTAAAGTTGAGATATTGTCGCTGAAAAGAAAAATGATGATTTACTGTGTGTGATGGCAGGACTTGAAAACTGAAAAGTAAGCAAAATACTAATGGCGTATTTCTTAACCTAAAGGGATGACTTTTTAAATAGCAGTCGTGCATTCTGCTCACATGACATTCGTCCCTAACCCTATCGCGCCCTGAAAAGCCATGAAAATCGAAACGAGAAGTGTCAAGGGACAACTGTACATCTGTTTATGTGTCGAGGGACAACTGTACATCTGTTTATGTGTCGAGGGACAACTGTACATCTGTTTATGTGTCGAGGGACAACTGTTCATCTGTTTATGTGTCGAGGGACAACTGTACATCTGTTTATGTGTCGAGGGACAACTGTACATCTGTTTATGTGTCGAGGGACAACTGTACATCTGTTTATGTGTCGAGGGACAACTGTACATCTGTTTATGTGTCGAGGGACAACTGTACATCTGTTTATGTGTCGATGGACAACTGTACATCTGTTTATGTGTCGAGGGACAAATGTACATCTGTTTATGTGTCGAGGGACAACTGTACATCTGTTTATGTGTCGAGGGACAACTGTACATCTGTTTATGTGTCGAGGGACAACTGTACATCTGTTTATGTGTCGAGGTACAACTGTACACCTGCTTAAGTGTCGAGGGACAACTGTACACCTGTTTATGTGTCGAGAAACAACTGTACACCTGTTTATGTGTCGAGAAACAACTGTACACCTGTTTATGTGTCAAGGGACAACTGTACATCTGTTTATGTGTCGAGGAACAACTGTACACCTGTTTATGTGTCGAGGGAAAACAGTACATCTGTTTATGTGTCGAGGGACAACTGTACATCTGTTTATGTGTCGAGGAACAACTGTACATCTGTTTATGTGTCGAGGAACAACTGTACATCTGTTTATGTGTCGAGGGACAACGGTACAGCTGTTTATGTGTCGAGGGACAACTGTACATCTGTTTATGTGTCGAGGGACAACGGTACATCTGTTTATGTGTCGAGGGACAACAGTACATCTGTTTATGTGTCGAGGGACAACTGTACATCTGTTTATGTGTCGAGGGGCAACTGTACACCTGTTTATGTGTCGAGAAACAACTGTACACCAGTTTATGTGTCGAGGGACAACTGTACACCTGTTTATGTGTCGAGGGACAACTGTACATCTGTTTATGTGTCAAGGGACAACGGTACATCTGTTTATGTGTCGAGGGACAACTGTACATCTGTTTATGTGTCGAGGGACAACTGTACATCTGTTTATGTGTCGAGGGACAACTGTACATCTGTTTATGTGTCGAGGGACAACTGTACATCTGTTTATGTGTCGAGGGACAACTGTACATCTGTTTATGTGTCGATGGACAACTGTACATCTGTTTATGTGTCGATGGACAACTGTACATCTGTTTATGTGTCGAGAAACAACTGTACACCTGTTTATGTGTCGAGGGACAACCGTACATCTGTTTATGTGTCGAGGGTAAACCGTACATCTGTTTATGTGTCGAGGGACAACTGTGCATCTGTTTATGTGTCGAGGGACAACTGTACATCTGTTTATGTGTCGAGGAACAACTGTACATCTGTTTATGTGTCGAGGGACAACGGTACAGCTGTTTATGTGTCGAGGAACAACTGTACATCTGTTTATGTGTCGAGGGACAACTGCACATCTTTTAATGTGTCGAGGGAAAACTGTACATCTGTTTATGTGTCGAGGGACAACTGTACATCTGTTTATGTGTCGAGGGAAAACTGTACATCTGTTTATGTGTCGAGGGACAACTGTACATCTGTTTATGTGTCGAGGGACAACTGTACATCTGTTTATGTGTCGAGGGACAACTGTAATCTGTTTATGTGTCGAGGGAAAACTGTACATCTGTTTATGTGTCGAGGGACAACTGTACATCTTTTTATGTGTCTAGGGACGACTGTACATCTGTTTATGTGTCGAGGGACAACTGTACATCTGTTTATGTGTCGAGGGACAACTGTACATCTTTTTATGTTTCGAGGGACAACTGTAAATCTGTTTATGTGTCGAGGGAGAACTGTACATCTGTTTATGTGTCGAGGGACAACTGTACATCTTTTTATGTGTCGAGGGACGACTGTACATCTGTTTATGTGTCGATGGACAACTGTACATCTGTTTATGTGTCGATGGACAACTGTACATCTGTTTATGTGTCGAGGGACAACTGTACATCTTTTTATGTGTCGAGGGACAACTGTACATCTGTTTATGTGTCGAGGTACAACTGTACACCTGCTTAAGTGTCGAGGGACAACTGTACACCTGTTTATGTGTCGAGAAACAACTGTACACCTGTTTATGTGTCGAGAAACAACTGTACACCTGTTTATGTGTCGAGGGACAACTGTACACCTGTTTATGTGTCGAGGGACAACTGTACACCTGTTTATCTGTCGAGGGACAACTGTACATCTGTTTATGTGTCGAGGGACAACTGTACATCTGTTTATGTGTCGAGGGACAACTGTACATCTGTTTATGTGTCGAGGGACAACTGTACATCTGTTTATGTGTCGAGGGACAACTGTACATCTGTTTATGTGTCGAGGGACAACTGTACATCTGTTTATGTGTCGAGGGACAACTGTACATCTGTTTATGTGTCGAGGGACAACTGTACATCTGTTTATGTGTCGAGGGACAACTGTACATCTGTTTATGTGTCGAGGGACAACTGTACATCTGTTTATGTGTCGATGGACAACTGTACATCTGTTTATGTGTCGAGGGACAACTGTACATCTGTTTATGTGTCGAGGGTAAACTGTACATCTGTTTATGTGTCGAGGGACAACTGTACATCTGTTTATGTGTCGAGGGACAACTGTAATCTGTTTATGTGTCGAGAAACAACTGTACATCTTTTTATGTGTCTAGGGATCTAGGGACGACTGTACATCTGTTTATGTGTCGAGGGACAACTGTACATCTGTTTATGTGTCGAGGGACAACTGTACATCTTTTTATGTGTCGAGGGACGACTGTACATCTGTTTATGTGTCGAGGGACAACTGTACATCTGTTTATGTGTCGAGGTACAACTGTACACCTGCTTAAGTGTCGAGGGACAACTGTACACCTGTTTATGTGTCGAGAAACAACTGTACACCTGTTTATGTGTCGAGAAACAACTGTACACCTGTTTATGTGTCGAGAAACAACTGTACACCTGTTTATGTGTCGAGGGACAACTGTACACCTGTTTATGTGTCGAGGGACAACTGTACATCTGTTTATGTGTCGAGGCACAACTGTACATCTGTTTATGTGTCGAGGGACAACTGTACATCTGTTTATGTGTCGAGGGAAAACTGTACATCTGTTAATGTGTCGAGGGACAACTGTACATCTGTTTATGTGTCGAGGGACAACTGTACATCTGTTTATGTGTCGAGGGACAACTGTAATCTGTTTATGTGTCGAGGGACAACTGTACATCTGTTTATGTGTCGATGGACAACAGTACATCTGTTTATGTGTCGAGGGACAACGGTACAGCTGTTTATGTGTCGAGGGACAATTGTACATCTGTTTATGTGTCGAGGGAAAACTGTACATCTGTTTATGTGTCGAGGGACAACCGTACATCTGTTTATGTGTCGAGGGACATACTTTCGTGCCCTTTAGGGTACAGTCGCGAAACGAGGTTGAGAACCGCGGGTATAAAAGGATGCGACTGAAGTGTGCGATTAAAGACAAGATTGACTCTAGGAGAACAGACAACTGCAATCCTAATAAACACGTGCATACATGTTAGCAGATACGTCATTACGTTTTTTAGGTACACTTGAGAGCCCTATGCAAAGATATATTTTCGGGCTCTAGGCCAAAACACAATGCCCGAGACACCGATTACATATCTTTGGCCCCCTTTCTCCACCAATTGCTATGTAAATTTAGACACCTGTGCTGGAACTGTGCTCGTATTGGAATTACTTGTGATGGGCCCTCTTATAAGGCCTGCCAAATGTGAGATTGTTCTTTAAGAAAGAGAAATCGTCAGTTAAGTGGCATGATTTGTAGTGCTACATCTACATAGCTGTGTAACAGGTGGTGCTACATCTACATAACTGTGTAACAGGTGGTGCTACATCTACATAGCTGTGTAACAAATTTTGCTACAACTACATAGCTGTTTAACAGGTGGTGCTACATCTATATAGCTGTGTAACAGGTGGTGCAACATCTAAATAGCTGTGTAACAAGGGGTGATACATGTACATAGTTGTGTAACAGGAGTGCTACATCTACATAGCTGTGTAACAAATGGTGCTACAACTACATAGCTGTTTTACAGTTGGTGCTACATCTACATAGCTGTGTAACAAGTGGTGATACATCTACATAGCTGTGTAACAAATAGTACTACAACTACATAGGTGTTTTACAGTTGGTGCCACATCTACATAGCTGTGTAACAGGTGGTGCTATAGCTATATAGCTGTGTAAAAGGTGATGCTACATCTACTTAGCTGTCTAACAGGTGGTGATACATCTACACAGCTGTGTAACAGGTGGTGCTACATATACATGGTCATTTGAAATGTGAAGTTGACTAATACAGATTTCAGGTTGTATTGCAAATTTAGAGCGGGGCCTCCAACTACTATTTACCTCTACTAGAAAGACATATAATGTAATCATGGAAATATCCCATTCAACTCAACTGAAGAAAAAAACACTTCCTACTGAATTATTTTCTGTTTGAAAATTACACGGGGCTGTTATTAAATATGTTTTTTTTTATAAAACAATCCTTACCTTGACTGATTCTGTAAAGAATTTTTAATGAATGTTTTTTCAAGTTATACTATAAATATGTTTGTAAACATATGATCTAAAGAGCAAAGGACGTTAACTGCAACGAATTTTCTTTTTTAAACCTTTACAATTATCTCCCTTATAATGTTATTTTTTTATCATCTTTATGTATGGCTGCCAACTGTTTCCCTAAAGAACTAACCAGAAAATAGATCAAACTACCTAGATCTGGATGCACCATAATGACAGCCCTAATTTGGCAGCACCTAGAATTGTTCATGGTTCTTTCATTAGATTATAAGAAACCCTGAATACAACAAGAAAAGGCAACTTTGAGACATACCACTCCACATGACATCATTCTGTGACATACCACTCCACATGACATTATTCTGTCTTTGACTTGCTGCACCCTTTAGACCTTCTATAATTAAAAAAAAATATTTTTAATTCGTAGCCTTATTGACTATGTTTCATTTTCCGCTAAGGCTGTTTACTGCCTGCAGTCAGTCAACCGTGAGAAAGCTCTCGCAGGTGAAGTCCACTACATCTGCTAGACTGGCCATGATAATCAATGGTCTGCTGGTCATCATCTTTGGATTTTTCATCTTATGGTTCGGTGTGATGATTTACGTATTCTTCCACTTTCTACGGTGTGACCCACTTATGGTAGGTCTCATCCAACAGTGTGAACCACTCATGGTAGGTCTCATCTAATAGTGTGACCCACTTATGGTAGGTCTCATCCAATGGTGTGACCCACTTATGGTAGGTCTCATCCAATGGTGTGACCCACTTATGGTAGGTCTCATCTAATAGTGTGACCCACTTATGGTAGGTCTCATCCAATAGTGTGACCCACTTATGGTAGGTCTCATCCAATGGTGTGACCCACTTATGGTAGGTCTCATCCAATGGTGTGAACCACTCATGTTAGGTCTCATCCAATAGTGTGACCCACTTATGGTAGGTCTCATCCAGTGGTGTGAACTCAAGTTCAATCCAATGGTTGAGCCACTCAAGGTAAGTTCATTCCACTGGTTGAGCCATTCATGGAAGTCCTTATTAATACCGTCCAGTGGTGTGAGCCTCTCGTTGTATTCTTAAGAAATTTATCTGGTGGTAGGTATCTCAAAGCTCATCCGATGGTTTGATAAACATTGGACAATTGTATTTATATTGTAGCGAATTTGTTATAAGTTAATGTGAATGTATTATATTTTGTTCCATTATGTAATAAAAATTAAAATAAATTCGACGTTTTTAACTTAACCAACCCCATCCCCCCCCCCTCATTTTCTCAATGTAACGTACATTGGATCCACTTCTGCCCTTTTAAAAAGTTTTATAAAATGTCAACAGTACCGCTAAGCCTTAAAGGTAACAGTTTATTTAGCTAGCAGACTCGAAAAAATAAAAGCTCTCTTAAATTGTGTTTCCTTTAAGTTAACACATCTGTAAGTTAGGCCAACATTTTTTGTAAGTTAGGCTAACAGATATCGTAAGATAGGCTAACTTTATTTATTGTTAGATATAATAAAATATATTTTAACTTCTGATGGGAAGATGTCGGAATTTAATGAGTCCAAAACGATGACCGATTATTTTATAAACTTCTGGTTCCGAATCGACTGCCTATTCCAAAGTATAAGTGTATAAAGCTTACATGGCTTGTGAAATGCTCAAAAATCGGTTAGGTCCAGTGTATCAAATGAGAAAACATTCTTCGATTCCCAGATCAAATGCCCCAAAAAGTTCCGAATATTTAAACGTCCTTTTCCGATCGAACCGTTTCGCCTTAACACTTGAGGGTGTTGTTTCTCATTTCATTGTCGAGAAACCGCGGGCACACGTATGACCGCACACAATGGGCACACGCAACTGGCCACACACAATGGATACACACAAAATGACCACACACAATGGGCACACGCAAATGGCCACACACAATGGATACACATAAAATGACCACACACAGCGGGCACACGCAACTGGCCACACACAATGGATGCACACAAAATGACCACACACAACTGGCCACACACAATGGATACACACAAAATGACCACACACAACGGACACACGCAAATGGCCACACACAACGGACACACGCAAATGGCCACACACAATGGGCACACACAATGGATACGCACAATGGGCACACCCATAATGGCTGACGGCCACCAGAAGAGGTTTGGGGAACTAGTGAACTGTTAGTTGAATATAATAGTGAATGGATGGTGTGTTTAAGTATTTATCATACATATTTCTTAATTTATTTCACAGGCAGGATTCATTGAGAAAAGAAATCACATTCCTCCATATTTTGTTCTGGCTGCAATGAAAGATTACCCGGGTATACCAGGGATTTTCTTCTCGGCCCTGTTCCTCAGCTCTTTCACAACTTTATCATCAGGTAGGACTTGATTCATCGGCATGTAGTACTTAAATTTATAGGTATGTAGGACTTGAATTTATCAGCATGAAGGGCATGACTTTATCAGCACGTACGACATGACTTTATAATAAGGAAGAACATAAGGTAAGACTAACTTAATCAGCATGTAGGACATGACTTATTTAGCAGGTAGAACATAATATAAGTCAGGTCTGACATGATTTTATCATTTATTATATCAAGTAGGATATGATTTAAATGAATTTTGGTCTTCTTAGTGAATTTTAATAAAATCTTTTTTTTTTCTTTTAAATTTTTTTTCTCTTTCAAGGAATCAACTTTATGGCATCAAACACAGTGGATGATATTCTCATGAACATTTTATCAAAACATTCCCAGATGCTGAAGGTCATCACCTTGAAAGTGTTCACTGTCGTATTTAGTCTGACCACCATTGGCTTAGGATTCGTTATTGACAGAATGGACGGCACCCTGGTACAGAAACTGATCACAGTCATCGGAGCTTTTGGGAGTCCCGTAACTGGAGCGTTCCTGCTGAGCGCCATTAGCCCCTGGGCTAACAAATATGGAGCTATTTGTGGTGGGGCATCGGCTGTAGTGGTCAATGTGTGGGCCATTGCTGGGGCGAATCTTTATGGAAGGAAGGCCAGACCCCTTCCTGGTCCACCAAGTGACTTGTGTTTTCAGAATACAACACATGCACACCACAATCTGAGCGTAACGCTCAACCGCACATATTTAGAGAATATGCCATACGGCACTGCCGACTTAAATACAATGTCAGCTGATAGTCATGACCAGTACTCGTTGACCTTCTTTATGTTTGACATCTCCTACGTGTGGTACAGCGTCATCGGAGTCTCGGTCACTTTGACAGTTGGACTTATCGTCTCCCTGTGTACAATGAAGTACGTAACAGTAGAACCTAATCAGTTACTGGTTTTCTACATATTCCGCAAAACTAAATCCAAAGTTCCGATAAATGATTTTACTGCCAATACTGTAGAGGATAATAGTAAAAAGTACAAATTTTACCTGGACAGCACCAACGAACACAGAAATAAGAAGTACACTGTAGGAGAAGTCAAAGAATGAAATGTCGTTCCAGATTCGTACCCGGCAATGTCAGCTAATGGCTAAGGGTCAAGAATTTTAATCGTCCCAGTCATAGGGATTCATAAAAGATGTGACAGAAGGACCCAAAGTTTTCTAATGCTCTCAAAATTAATCCATCCATAAAAGAAAAGATAATAACAAATATGAGTATAATATTATTAACGTCATCCTACTAATAAATTGCTATTCTTGGCGTGCGCGCGTGCGTGCAGAATGGGAACGCTTGACTCATTGAGAAAAGAAATCACATTCCTCCATATTTTATTCTGGCTACAATGAAAGATTACCCGGGTATACCTAGGATTTTCTTCTCGGCCCTGTTCCTCAGCTCTTTCGCAACTTTATCATCAGGAAGAACTTGATTTATAGGCATGCAGTCCGAGCTCAAACTCTTAAATCAACTCTACTCGACTCGGTCATCTCAGCGACGTTTATGGCTTTTTAAATCTTACGCTTCATGCAGACTTCCGCTCCGCTGACCAATAGCCAACCACCACCATAGGCCACACCCATCACGTGTGGTCAGTGACCTTCAAGCGTGGGGGGGGGGGGGGATAAAGGGACAGAGTACCCACCCCTCTCCCGCTTGAATCCGATAACCGTCCCAATTTTCTCCCCTGTCTACTTTGATCTTTCCCAATCTACGTCAGCTTGTCTCCACACCTGGTTTCTGCGTTAAATCGAAATTAAAGAATATATTCCAGTTTAAAATGCAATCATGAAAAAATCGGATCTGCCCGAAACCAAAAATAACCTAGCCTACCGATCAAACCTAAGGGGATATAACTCTAAGCAAAGGTTTTGCAGGATACTGCTAATAAAAAAATATTTAAAAAAAAATTCATTAAATAAAAGGCTAAAAAGGTATTTTTGTAATTGTCTATATTTTTTCTTATTTGTTAGTTTTGAAAGTAATAAACTATTTTTTTTGTTAAGCATACTTAAATACAATGCTATTATTTGTGAAAGTCTATATAACGTAAAACTAAAATATAACAGCTTCACTAATTTGCATACTAAAAATATATATTATGTGGTGCAATAGAGTCCTTATGACGTACAAACTAGGGCTATAAGAAAGAAAGAAAGATAGATATATTAGATTAGATTACATGGATATATATATTGATATCTATATATATATATATATATATATATATATATAGATGGATGGATGGATGGATAGATAGATAGATAGATAGATAGATAGATAGATAGATAGATAGATAGATAGATAGATAGATAGATAGATAGATAGATAGATAGATAGATAGATAGATAGATAGATAGATAGATAGATAGATAGATGGATGGATGGATGGATGGATGGATGGATGGATGGATGGATGGATAGATAGATAGATAGATAGATAGATAGATAGATAGATAGATAGATAGATAGATAGATAGATAGATAGATAGATAGATAGATAGATAGATAGATAGAGAGATAGATAGATAGATAGATAGAAAGTTCCCTATTGTATTTCTACAACTGTCAATGAAAATCTTCTCGTTCCAATATTTAGTTTTAATATTCGTTGTGGTTTCGATAGTTTCTGTTTAGAAAAAAATCTTTTTTCTAAATTAAGATAACATTTAATCTTCAATTATATTAAAAGCATTATAAACTAAAGCAATGTTTTAACTATCAAAATAAAGCGCTCATAGAAAGCTATTAAGAAATTGAAACGACAAAAATGACCAGGACTCGGCCAACGGCTTTATGTTTTTTATGAAACAAAGCAACAGTAAACAGGTCTTTTTGTCACTAATCTAAAGTAAGCAAGTCTTTATTAAACAAATCTGCTGTAAGTATGTTCTTATTTTAAAAATCTAATGTAAAGACATTTGTATTTAGAAAATATACAGTAAGCAGGCCCGTAGCGTGCGGGGGGGGGCAGGGGGCCGGGCCCCCCTGCGTTTTGTCTGGCCCCCTCTGCTTATTTGTTCTACCTAGTAAAATGTATTACCTGCCCCCTGCTATTGCCTGGGCCCTGCTGTAGAATGCCTGGCCCCTGCTGTAGAATGCCTGGCCCCTGCTGTAGAATGCCTGGCCCCTGCTGTAGAATTTTCACGCTACGGGGCTGACAGTAAGCATGTCTTTATCTCATAAATCTACATTAAAAATGTCTGTACGAAACAAATCTACTGTAAACAGGTCTATTTCTAACAAATCTACTGTAAACAGGTCTATTTCTAACAAATCTACTGTAAACAGGTCTATTTCTAACAAATCTACTGTAAACAGGTCTATTTCTAACAAATCTACTGTAAACAGGTCTATTTCTAACAAATCTACTGTAAACAGGTCTATTTCTAACAAATCTACTGTAAACAGGTCTATTTCTAACAAATCTACTGTAAACAGGTCTATTTCTAACAAATCTACTGTAAACAGGTCTATTTCTAACAAATCTACTGTAAACAGGTCTATTTCTAACAAATCTACTGTAAACAAAGCCTTTATTTAACCGGATATAATCAATGTATTTTATCTACCTGAATAAACAACAATCTCACAACTTTCTTTATTTAATTCATCTCTTTTTTATAAACTGACTAGAAAACTAACAATAGTCAGACATAAGTCATTTTCTACCATCAATAGCCAGACGAATAATTTCAAATAGAGCCAACAATAGTAAGTCAAATTACTTTGACTTCCCCCCCCCCTCCCTCTCCCCTCATTGAACGACTTTCTAATCATTTCACTAAGATGTCTGATAATAATAATAAAAAAAAAATGCCCAGGATATAGGTGAAGTCTGTTGTTGCTACCCACACCGTAAAGTAATCATCTTACCTTGTTGTCATATCCTCGATTTTCTCAACCTGAATGTCAATATACAGTGGATTCCGCTTAATTGGGACAGCCGCTTATTTGGGACAAATCTCAAAGAAACCAAACCAAGAAGCCAATAGTAAATTTGTATTTTTTTTAATTGGGACAGCCGCTTAATTGGGACAAAAAGCCTCGGTCCCGATGTGTCCCAATTAAGCGGAATCGACTGTATATAACGCCATCATTGTTCATTGGACGATGCTCACATTGTGTTGTTTTTATTCACCCAGTTTTTTGCACACATATAATGGGATTGTTTTTATGACTTTTGATAAACAATGAGGATTAGACGATTTCAAAAACATTGTTTTTTTTTTCATTTGTATTGTTTTTCATGATTTTATTTGGGATTAGCTGAT
>JAGDYQ010000192.1:1488427-1495927 GCA_021962125.1 Bulinus truncatus
GAAGATTTGACCATCCTGATAGACATTTCCCGTTAACATTGCAGTTGTTATCTAGAACCAAGACGCATTAAAAAAATCAAATTCATTTTAAGTCTTTTAACTATTATGGTATGTCGAGTAATTAGAAAATTAAAGTCTATATGTGTTATAATTAATGCAATCAAAGATTTATTCTACTTAATAGAAATCAAAAAATTGTCTCTTACTGCCTGAGGAGCAGCTGTATTTAATTTGTCCGTTGACATCTTTGCTGCAGGTGCATGTGTTGTAGGTTGTGCCACTGATGTTGTAAGGGAAGGTTTCACCTGGGTTGCGACAAACTCCGTTGGCGTCCTTACAGCCTGGAGATAAATAAGTTGAAATCTATCTATCTATCTATCTATCTATCTATCTATCTATCTATCTATCTATCTATCTATCTATCTATCTATCTATCTATCTATCTATCCATCCATCCATCCATCCATCCATCCATCCATCCATCCATCCATCCATCAATCAATCTATCTATCTATCTATCTATCTATCTATCTATCTATCTATCTATCTATCTATCTATCTATCTATCTATCTATCTATCTATCTATCTATCTATCTATCTATCTATCTATCTATCTATCTATCTATCTATCTATCTATCTATCTATCTATCTATCTATCTATCTTTCTATTAATCTATCTATCATCTCTATCTAATATATCTAATACAGTGTTCCTTGACTATTGTGTCATACTGTACATTCTGTTAGACCATTAATTCCCAGGTCTATCTGACCGGCTAGATGTATTAGTCTGTCACCAAAGCCCCAACCCACCATCACACCCACCTCCACAAACTAGGGAACTTTCTAGAGCACAGTCTAAAATATGCCCCCCCCCATTTTACTGACCCGTTTCCTATCAAGAATCAGACGTGTATTCTGACACTGACCCCCCTCTCCCCCCACCACCCCCTCACCTATACTCACTTGAACTGACCACGGAGGTGGAGTATGTACTTAAGTTGTTCTGGACAGTCTTTGAACACGTGTACGTGACGCAGTTACTTGTCCAGTTCTGGTTTAATGGCCGGCATGTTTGACCGTCTAGGCAACCTGTAATGTGGAGAACACACACAGAGATACATAATTTAATATCATAAAGTCATTAGCGCGGAAGTTTTCTTGAAATAAAAATGTTTTATTTTGCTTTTGACAAAATTCTTAGTGGTACCAAAAATGGAATTTTTTTCCAGGTAAAATTTGGCGCATAGTCGTCCCACAAGTCCACCCAGCTTTAAAAGGGTACCTGACTTTAAGTTGGGGAAGTAAAAGGCGGCTGGGCGTTGTGCTAACCACACAATCCCTTCATACGCCGAGGTTATAGAAACAGATGAATTCTACACTTCATCTCCCCCGAAGGCCCGTTAGGACTAAGAAGGGAACTTTACTTTTTTTTTACCAAGAAGCACCACTGGCTTAGTGTAGCGCAGTAATTCCAAAGTTTTTGGACGCAAGCTGATTTGAAATGGTTTGATAAAATGTCAACTATTGCATATTTAAGATTTTAAAATTAAATGCGACAAACTTTAGGATTTTCTTTCTTTACAAATGAGTCGTGAAAACATTACAATAAAAACGATTTTATAATGTGTCTGAAATCGAAAATGTTTGAGAGCCACTGATGTCTTGATTTCGGATAAAAGAAAAAAAACTAGTGAGTTTGTTACAAATCCTAATATTCAACAATTTTAAGCGGTTTAAACCGTAAGGAAGACCACCAGCTAGCTTAAATAAATAATTTTTATATTTTTATTATTAAAAATATTCCATATTCTTACTATCACCTTTTCTAGACTACACGCAAATGTAAACAATAAATGATTCTGTCCTACAC
The DNA here is from genome assembly GCA_021962125.1 of Bulinus truncatus. NCBI lineage: Eukaryota > Metazoa > Mollusca > Gastropoda > Planorbidae > Bulinus > Bulinus truncatus. The sequence goes on from JAGDYQ010000192.1 coordinate 1,490,303, forward strand.
ATATATGTATAACAACAACATATTCTGGCCGTCTCACACATATAACAATAACCTATTCAGTGAATGTTAGAAAACTATACATTTATTTTTAGAACTATGGGATATTTTAGTATTGTGAATGTCTATGTCTATCTACTATCTTGACGCGGAAATTCTCCGACAGGTCACGAATGCTCATACCCTGGAATCAACTCATCAGCTCACCTTCTTCAACAACGCTGGCTTGACCATTTGAACACTGGTACTTGATACATAGTGATGATAGGCTGAAGATTTGACCGTCCTGATAGACATTTCCGTTTACAGTGCAGGTATCTAGAAAGAATCAAAACGCATTTAAAAATTAAATTAATTAGGTATGATCTTTAATACGTGATGTCGAGTAATCAGATAGTTTAGCTAACTTTATTCATTTTACGTTTACGTAGGTTAAAGAGAAAGGACGTTTGTGCTGGGGTATAGCGCACGACTGTCTAACTTAGGGTCCAGGGTTCGAATCCGGGTGAATGACCCGGGATATTTATCAACCTAACTATAAAAGGGTACTCAACCATTGTTTTGGGGGAGGAAAGAGCGGTTAAGTTTAGCAACAGAAACAGATTCTACATTTTTATCTGCCCCGATGGTCTTAAAGGCTCAAAGGAAAACTTGAACTGAACTTTTTACATGCTTAACTAACTTTTAACGTAATCAAAGATTTATTCCACTAAATGAGAATTGAAAGTTGTTTCGTTTACTAGAGGCAGTAGAGGAGCAGCTGTATTGAATCTGTCCGTTGGCGTCTTTGCTGCAGTTACATGAGTTGTAGGTTGTGCCACTGATGTTGTAAGGGAAGGTTTCACCTGGGTTGCGGCAAACTCCGTTGGCGTCCTTACAGCCTGGAGATAAATAAGTTAAAATCTATCTATCTATCTATCTATCTATCTATCTATCTATCTATCTATCTATCTATCTATCTATCTATCTATCTATCTATCTATCTATCTATCTATCTATCTATCTATCTATCTATCTATCTATCTATCTATCTATCTATCTATCTATCTATCTATCTATCTATCTATCTATCTATCTATCTATCTATCTATACATCTGTATGTTTCTTCAAAAATCTTAATGCCTTTCTATCCAACCACTGATGAATTGTCAAATGTGTTCTACTGTTCTGTATCTGAAGCCAAATCCATATGCGTGACTGTAAGGTCACCTGTCAGTCTTCAGTATTACTCGTTAAAGGTTATCGTCATACCTACTCCCTGAGCACATATTAAATACAATAAACTAGACTGTCATGCGAAGTCCACTAACCCACTATGTGGCCACAAACGCACTCTACCACAAACTATTCTGCCACTAACTCAGACTACCACAAACTATGTGGCCACTAACTCACTCTACCACAAACTATGTGGCCACTAACTCACTCTACCACAAACTATGTGGCCACTAACTCACTTTAACACAAACTATGTGGCCACTAACTCACTTTACTACAACTATGTGGCCACTAACTCACTCTAACACAAACTATGTGGCCACTAACTCACTCTACCACAAACTATGTGGCCATTAACTCACTCTAACACAAACTATGTGACCACTAACCACTCTAACACAAACTATGTGGCCACTAACTCACTCTACCACAAACTATGTGGCCACTAACTCACTCTATCACAAAATATGTGGCCACTATCTCACTCTACCACAAACTATGTGGCCACTAACTCACTCTACCACAAATTATGTGGCCACTAACTCACTCTACCACAAACTATGTGGCCACTAACTCACTCTACCACAAACTATGTGGCCACTAACTCACTCTAACACAAACTATGTGGCTACTAACTCACTCTAACATAAACTATGTGGCCACTAACTCACTCTAACCTTTCCCTGAAAACTATGTGGCCACTAACTCCCACTCTACCACAAACTGTGTGGCCACTAACTCACTTTGTAACAAACTATGTCCATATTATTATTAAATCTGGTATTCTTAGTTCTCTATCAGATTTTTTTAACAAAGATACCAAATAAATTTTTGAAAAATACCTAAATGGCCTCATAAAATCTAAAAACGTATGTGGATTGAAGTCGGCTGTTGACCCGACCGCAGTAGGAAAAATTATGACTCTAAAACAATTGACATCTCTTACTAATTCAGTCATTCTGTGGGCCCTTACAAGTCAAGGGCACAAGGCAGGTGTCCAGGCACGTGGCCGTTCAATCCGCCTATCCCCTCCCCACCCCCTCACCTATACTTACTTGAACTGACCACGGAGGTGGAGTATGTACTTAGGTTATTCTGGACTGTCTTTGAACACGTGTATGTGACGCAGTTGTTTGTCCAGTTCTGGTTTAATGGCCTGCACGTCTGGCCATCTTGACAACCTGTAATTTTATAAATGAATTTAGTTTCGTAGTTTATGGGTTAAAATCATTATTCCTTTGAGGTTAAGGGTTACGCCCTGACTTAAAGGGCAGATCACGTGAAAAATCCCAGCTCTGTCACGTGATAAATCCCTGGAATCAACTCATCAACCTCCTTCTTCAACAAGACGGCTTGACCATTTGAACACTGGTACTTGATGCAGGGGTGAAGATAGGCTGAAGATTTGACCGTCCTGATAGACATTTCCGTTAACATTGCAGTTGTTATCTAGCATCGAAACACATTTAAAAAATCAAATTCATTTTCAGTGTTTTTAACTACTATTATGGGATGTCGAGTGATTAAAAAGTAAGGTCTATATGTGTGTTATACTTAATGCAATCAAAGATTTATTCTACTAAATAGAAATCAAAGGTTGTCTCTTACTGCCTGAAGATCAGCTGTATTTAATCTGTCATTGGCGTCTTTGCTGCAGGTGCATGAGTTGTAGGTTGTGCCACTGATGTTGTAAGGGAAGGTTTCACCTGGGTTGCGGCAAACTCCATTGGCGTCCTTATAGCCTAGAAAATAAAAGCTTGTGAATGATCTGTCACCGTCTATCTATCTATCTATTTATCTATCTATCTATCTATCTATCTATCTATCTATCTATCTATCTATCTATCTATCTATCTATCTATCTATCTATCTATCTATCTATCTATCTATCTATCTATCTATCTATCTATCTATCTATCTTTCTATCTATCTATCTATCATCACTATTTGATATAAATGATACAGTATTCCTTCACTATTGTGTCATACTGTACATTTTGTCTGACCAAATGTCCAGGTCTATCTGACCGACTAGATGTATGTCAGTCAGTCATCAAAGCCCCCTCCCCCACACCCCATCCCCACGAACCTTGTTTAATGATGATACAAAACTAGGCAACGGCATATAGCACAGTTCAAAATTCCCCCCCCTATCGACCCCATTCCTATCAAGACACAGACTTGTACTGTGAAACTGACCCCATTGTCCCTATCAAGACACAACTTGTACTGTGAAACTGACACATTCCTATCAAGACACAGACTTGTACTGTGAAATGACCCCATCCGGTGACGTAGCGAGGTGTTGTAGGTGGCATCATTATCCTAGCGCTACTCACAAAGGGCGCCAAATGGTATATTTTAAATATAATATTATATGGTTTTCGAATGGGGGGGCGCTGAGCAAGTTAAGCTCGCTACCGCCGCCATCTCCACCACCCCCTCACCTATACTTATGAACTGACCACGGAGGCGGTGCGCTAGTTGTTCTGGACAGTCTTTGAACACGTGTATGTGACGCAGTTACTTGTCCAGTTCTGATTTAATGGCCGGCATGTCTGACCATCTTGGCAACCTGTAATGCGAAGATCACACAGAGATATAATTTAATAACGTATAGTAATTAGCACGAACTTCTTTAAACACAATTCTTGAAGTAGGTACCCACGAAGCACCACTGGCTTTGTGGCCCGCGCAGTGTAGTTCAACGGTTTTCGGACGCAAGGTGATTTGATTTACGTAATTTGTCAACTATTGCATATCCTTGGCTACATCTTACATATATTTTACATTTAAGATTTTTTAGCGAACCACTTCTAATCAGCTTGCGTCCCAAAACTTGAGAAGTACTGCGCTACACTAGGCCGAGTGGTGCTAAGCATATCAAAGCAGATTATATAGTAAGAAAGACCACCAGCTAGATTAAAAAATAAATATTTTAATGTTTTATTATTTAAAATATTCCATTTGTTAACTATCACCTTTAATATTACCGAATTTATAACAACAACATATTCTGGCTTACTCACACATGTATAACAACAATCTATTCTGGGCTACTCACACACATATATATGTAACAACCTATTCTGGCCTATTACCCCCGTATAAGTACAACCTATACTGACCTACTCAAACATATATATCAACAACATATTTTGGCCGTCTCTTACATATAACAATAGACTATTCAATTGAATGTAAATAAAACTGCATTTATAACTAGACCTGAAGTAGATTTTAGCATTAATTAAGTGTCTATAACTATCCAGCCCATCTTGACGACCAAATTCTGGGCCTGACCATAAGGACGCAAATCACTTGCTAAATCCCTGGAATCATCTCATCAGCTCACCTTCTTCAACAAGACTGGCTTGACCATTTGAACACTGGTACTTAATACATGGTGATGATAAGCTGAAGATCTGACCGTCTTGATAGACATTTTCCGTTCCCCAGTGCAGGTATCTAGAAGAATCAAGACGCATTTAAAAAGTAAGTGGATTAGGTCTGATCATCATTACGTGATGTCCAGAGATCAGGGTGTTTAGCTAAATTTAATCAATTCGCGTTAACATAGGTTAAAGAGTAAGGACGTTTGTGCTGGGGGATTTAGCGCACGACTCCGCCTAACTACGGTCCAGGGTTCAAATCCTGATGAATGACCCGGGATATTTGTCAACCTAACTGCTAAAAGGGTACTTAACCATTGTTTAGGGGAGGTAAAAGCGGTTAACTTAGCAATAGAAATAGATTCTACATTTTTATCTGCCCCGATGGTCTTAAAGGCTCAAAGGAAAACTTGAACGAACTTTTTGTCATACTTAACTAGAATTTTACCATAATCAAAGATTTATTCTACTAAATGAGAATTAAAAGTTGTTTCTCTGGTTACTTGAGGCGCAGCTGTATTGAGTCTGTTCGTTGGCGTCTTTGCTGCAGGTGCACTGAGTTGTAGGTTGTACCGTTGATGATGAACGGGAAGGATTTCCACCTGGGTTGCGGCAAACTCCGTTGACATCTCCTTACATTCTGGAGATAAAATAAGGTGAAATATATCTATCCATCCGTCCATCCATTCCATCTGTCCATCAATTCATCCACCCATCTATCTATCCATCCATCAAAGCTTACATCCATCCATCCACTCATCATCTATCTATCTATCTATCCATCTATCTATCTATCTATCTATCTATCTATCTATCTATCTATCTATCTATCTATCCTATCTATCTATCTATCTATCTATCTATCTCTCCATCTATCATCTATCTATCTATCTATCTATCCATCTATCTATCTAACTATCTATCTATCTATCTCTATCACTCTCTCTCTATCTCTCTCTCTGCCTGTTTTTGCTGTCTTCCTGTTTTCCATTCGTCAATTTAACATCAAATCCTCCA
>JAGDYQ010000192.1:1500927-1504468 GCA_021962125.1 Bulinus truncatus
AGACATAGACAGACACATAGACAGAGACAGACACATAGACAGACACATAAACATATCTAGACACATAGACATAGACAGACACACAGAACAGACACTAGACAGACACATAGACATAGATAGACACAATAGACACAGACAGACACATAGAACCAGACAGACACATAGACTGACAGACACATAGACTGACAGATAGACAGACACATATACAGACAGACACATAGATAGAGACATAGACAGACACATAGTCAGACATATACATAGACAGACACATAGACATAGACATACACATAGACATAGACAGACACATAAACAGACACATAGACAGACACATAGACTGACATACATATACATAGACAGACAGGCCATATAAATCAATATGATAAATTGAATTCTTTGTCTATTTTTGCTTTTTTGAATGTCCAAAAAAAGCATTAATTCACAAATAGTGAACCCTTCTATAAAACAATCAAACGCTATAAAACAATCAAACGCTATAAAACAATCAAACGCTATAAAACAATCAAACGCTATAAAACAATCAAACGCTATAAAACAATCAAACGCTATATTCATTACGCTATATAATTTTAAATTACATGCAAGGACTATGAACAACTTTAAGCATACTTTAAGCCTTTAAAATAAATTTCAAGACTCAATAGCATAAAAATGAAATGAGTAAAACTTATATTAAAACAAGAGATTATTACAATGCAAAATATCCCTACCATTTCTATCTATATCTGTGTGTTGTCACACAATCAAATAGGATAAAACTAGCCTGTTTTATGAGCAGCTTTTATAATAAATTTTCTTACAAAATCAATCAATGTGCATTCTTCAAGGCCTTTACATTTTGAACCATGGGCGGCCCTCTCAATGAAGTACTTTTTATTTTAAATCAAGATATTCATCAGCCGTTTTAGTTACGACAATAGAGGTAAAACATACTATTTCAAACCTAATGTCTTCTTGACGTTTAATCAATAAAACTTAACCTAGTTTCTTTTCAAAAGTAAAAGAACGATTATGATGTACAGTTGAGGCAAAGGCTATCAATTACATTTTGTTCACTCAGTCTGGGTTTTCATAAAATTTAAAAGAAATGTACAACTGTTTGTGTGTTTCAAATATAACTTGGTTTTATTTAAAAGTGAAGCTCCTTTCTTAGCCCTAACAGGCCATCAGGGGAAATAAAGTGTAAAATTCATCTGTTTCTATATAAACCTCGGCATATGAAGGGATTGTGGTTAGCACAACGCCCAGCCGCCTTTACTTTTCCCAACTTGGGGTATTGTACTCTTTAAGCTGGGTGGACTTTGCACCAAATTTCCCTCCTGGAAAAATTCTATGGGGCTCACCGAGGATTGAACCCAGGACTCTCAGGTCGACAGTCTCTCAAGTTATTACATACATTCATCTTATCATTTGTATGTGAAGTGAGATACTTGGTCGGACTGCGGTATATATAGTCGTGTTACCTATATCAATATATGATTTTAACCCAATGCCCCCAAATTGTTTTGTATTTTTCAATGATCTCCAGGTTTGTGAGCTCGACGGTTCAAGTTTGTCATTGACTGCGTTTACATACATGTGTAAAAAAAGTCTTGGAGAACGGGAACAGTGTGTACAAATCAAATTTCATCTGGAAAATCCATGGGCCTCTCCGAGGATCAGACCCAGGACTCTCAGGTCCAACAGTTGAGATATCTACCCTTTTCGGCCATCCGTCCCACTTTTATTTAAGGCTGAATATTTTTTTATTTTCTAGATTTATGTAGCGTAAATTTCGTTGAAAAAAGAGAAAGTTTTCATTGGATTTACAGTAGCTTTAACGCTATGCATAAAATTACTTGATCCTTTAAATCTACCCCAGAGGCTCTCAAAATTGTATGCTTCGCGACCCACTTTAGGAAAAATATAGGTTGTTTTTATAGTGCACCACCTGTAAAAAAGGTAAACTACGATGAAGGGAAAAAAAATCGAAACGTCCTTATCTTAACACGTACACGATGGCCGGTTTTATCCTATTTGACCCAATTGCTCAAAAAATAGGGCCCCGCGTACTGGCAGTCAGCATTAAGTAATAGTTGTTGTTTCTCACCTTTAGCAGCCGTTAAAATAGGCCCCACTATTCGTGAGGCCGGCCCTGCGTAATTACAAATGAATTAATACCCTCTATCTACATCACTCTAACCATTTACAATCGATATGGAAACTGGTTAACCGTCTGGAGCCCCCTATAGCCCAAGATCGTCTCTTCCAGAACAAAAACTTGTTTAATATAATGACATCAGGGCCCCAGGGGTACTTTTATCCCCCTCCTCCCATAAAAGAACCTAAACTTCCGAAAGGCTACTTACTGGAAATAACGTAATCCCTTGAATTGCTAGTATCACAGGCAATGACCACAGTATGCATACACCTCTGAAAGAAACAGCTGGTCGAATTGAATGTACTCCAATTTAATAAACAAATATTTGTCCCAGAAATGCGCCAACTGTCGGTAAATAAAAAACTATTTCAGATTAGAAGGATAAATGTCACAAGCGCGAAAGGAAGAGATAGTTGAAACTGAAGATTAAATTGAATGATTTGGACTGTGATGACAAAGAGAGGGAAGAATGGATTTTCAATGTCTACGAAGGATTATTCACAAAAAAATATCGAATCCCAGCTGAAATGTAACACTAGTTTTTGACAGCGGACCGTGGCGAACTGCTGGGACGTCCAGCTGGCCCATACTTGAATCCGACCTTAAGCCGGATGGACCTAATGCTCCCAAACGTGCTGTGCTCAGTTTCACTAAGGCTAAAGTATAGCCCCGCAATGGGGCTACTTTATCAGAGGCGAATGTAAGACGGGCACACCTAGGATGCTCTTTTGAGGGGAGGCCCTAAGAGGCCTGTTTTAAATCCTTTCCATGTCCCTCTTTTAACGGGGCCAAATATTCATCCGAACCTAGATCCACCCACATATCTGTTTTAATAGAAGTGCAAAAATAAAATAGGAAGTGTTTCAATTATTCAGCAAACTGGTAAAGGGGGCCCTGAGGCCCACTGAAATAATTTTCGGTCGGGCCCCCTCATTATAAAAATCCCTTTGCAATATTTCGGCCCTGAGGCAATAGCACATGTGTATGTTTCGTTAAGTCGAGTGCTAATGTGATTTGATCACGTATCCATTCAAACAAACTTCAGTTGTCAAGTCAAGAGCAGACGACAGAATTAAAAGGAATAGTTTCATTTTAGAAAAAAGACAGCCTGCAATGGGGAGGCAACTTGTACGAAGATGGGCTTGAAGGCCCGGTCATTCCATAAATGATTTACCATTTTGGTTAGGGGCCCTAGTGGTCCAACAATTTTTTTTTTAAGATTTGATGAGTCGGCTCTGGCGGGAATAGTGATTTCCAAAAAAAGAACCCCACTCGTCGACCGCTGCTGTCGGAAAGAATCAGGTAATTAAATAAACATCTTCGATCGCAGCGCGGCTCACTCGGGACGGGGTTATCTTCAGATGATATCCTCAGGCATGAAGC
>JAGDYQ010000192.1:1504968-1575153 GCA_021962125.1 Bulinus truncatus
CTGACTATTGTTAGTTTTCTTGTCAGTTAATAAAAAAGAGATGAATTGAAGAAAGTTGTGAGATTGTTGTTTATTCAGGTAGATAAAATACATTGATGATATCCGGTTAAATAAAGGCTTGTTTACAGTACATTTATTAGAAATAGACTTGTTTATTGTAGATTTGTTTCGTACAGACTTTTTTTTTACTGTAGATTTACGAGATAAAGACATGCTTACTGTCAGCCCCGTAGCGTGAAAATTCTACAGCAGGGGCCAGGCATTCTACAGCAGGGGCCAGGCATTCTACAGCAGGGGGCCCAGGCATTCTACAGCAGGGGCCAGGCATTCTACAGCAGGGGCCAGGCATTCTACGGGGCCAGGCATTCTGGCAGGGCAGGCAATAGCAACAAGAGGCAGGTAATACATTTTACTAAGTAGAACAAATAAGCAGAGGAGGCCAGACAAAACGCAGGGGGGCCCGGCCGCCTGCCCCCCCCCGCACGCTACGGGCCTGCTTACTGTATATTTTCTAAATACAAATGTCTTTACAGTAGATTTTTTAAATAAGAACTTGCTTACAGCAGATTTGTTTAGTAAAGACTTGCTTACTTTAGATTAGTGAGAAAAAGACCTGTTTACTGTTGCTTTGTTTCATAAAGAACATAAGCTGTTGGCCGAGTCCTGGTCATTTTTGTCGTTTCAATTTCTTAATAGCTTTCTATGAGCGCTTTTTTTTGATAGTTAAACATTGCTTTAGTTTAGAATGCTTTTAACAGGACAGAAGATTAAATGTTATCTTAATTTAGAAAAAAAGGTCACTGATCACACGTGATGGGTGTGGTTTATGGTGGTGGTTGGCTATTGGTCAACGGAGCGGAAGTCTGCATGAAGCTTAAAGTTCTGGATCCACCAAGACGAAACACTTCCGCGCGGAAGACTCAACTTAGCGAAACTCTTGTAGATCCACCAGGACGAAACGGTGAGCGCCGAAACAACTCACCGGAAACAAAAATTTTTAATGATTACTTCGCACTTTTTCCTGCTAGTGAAAAAAAAAACGATACTTTGAAATGCAGAAAATACTGCATCCCGTGTGCCTTATTGTTCTTATTACAAATAAATTGTTTAGCTGGAAATGGAAAACTGTTTTTTTTTTTTTTTAACTTTTTATTCGATCAGTAGCCGTTCATTTTTTTTTTTCGTTTTCATGATCAGCCAAACATTTATTTAATAACATTTATGTTTTCAGACAGCGCTTCGATCGAAAGAAATTTCATTTGTAGAATATGTAGATAGACGATGTATATTTTCCTTTCAGAAATTCATATACAAAGACTGTTGCCGGCCAAAAATTATAGTAATTCATGTTTTTCTGTCAAAATTCACTTTGTTGTTGTTGTTTTTAATGAATATACACTAATGTGAATCATTTTTTCTATTCGAATCGACGTTTCTAAGCAGCCAATTTGTTTGTTTATCATGACGGAAAATGTAGCTCTCCGGAAAAAACTCTACAAGCAGCGAAACTGAAAACTTTCGCTGCTCCGCAGCGGAATTCCTGACCGGTGTACATGTTCTCATTATAATATCATTGCAGCGAAACAGAGACGGAATTCGCAATGCCCTTAGATACCTGAATCTCGTCTTGGTGGATCCATACCTTAAGATTTAAAAAGCCATAAGCGTCGCTGAGATAACCTAGTCGAGTAGGGTTGATTTAAGAGGAGAGTTTGAGCTCGGGCTACATGCCTATAAATAAGTACTACCTGATGATAAAGTTGCAAAAGAGCTGAGGAACAGGGCCGAGAAGAAAATCCCTGGTATACCCGGGTAATCTTTCATTGCAGCCAGAACAAAATATGGAGGAATGTGATTTCTTTTCTCAATGAGTCCTGCGTTCCCATTCTGCACGCACGCACGCACGCCAAGAATAGCAATTTATTAGTAGGATGACGTTAATAATATTATACTCATATTTGTTATTATCTTTTGTTTTATGGATGGATTAATTTCGAGAGCATTAGAAAACTTTGGGTCCTTCTGTCACATCTTTTATGAATCCCTATGGCTGGGACAATTAAAATGCTGGACCCTTAGCCATTAGCTGACATTGCCGGGTACGAATCTGGAACTACATTTCATTCTTTGACTTCTCCTACAGTGTATTTCGTAGTTCTGTGTTCATTGGTGCTGTTCATGTTAAATTTGTACTTTTTACTATTATCCTCTACAGTATTGGCAGTAAAATCATTTATCGGAACTTTGGATTTCGCCTTGCGGAATATGTAGAAAACCAGTAACTGATTAGGTTCTACTGTTACGTATTTCATTGTACACAGGGAGACGATAAATCCAACGATCAAAGTGACCGAGACTCCGATGACGCTGTACCACACCTAGGAGATGTCAAACATAAAGAAGGTCAGCGTGTACTGGTCATGACTATCAGCTGACATTGTATTTAAGCCGGCAGTGCCGTATGGCATATTCTCTAAATATGTACTGTTGAGCGTTACGCTCAGATTGTGGTGTTCATGTGTTGCATTCTGAAAACACAAGTCATTTGGTGGACCAGGAAGGGGTCTGGCCTTCCTTCCATAAAGATTCGCCCCAGCAATGACCCACACATTGACCACTACAGCCGATGCCCCACCACAAATTGCTCCATATTTGTTAGCCCAGGGGCTAATGGCGCCCAGCAGGAACGCTCCAGTTACGGGATTCCCAAAGGCTCCGATGACTGTGATCAGTTTCTGTACCAGGGTGCCGTCCATTCTGTCAATAACGAATCCTAAGCCAATAGTGGTCAGACTAAATACGACAGTGAACACTTTCAAGGTGATGACCTTCAGCATCTGGGAATGCTTTGATAAAATGTTCATGAGAATGTCATCCACTGTGTTTGATGCCATAAAGTTGATTCCTTGAAAAAAAAAAATTAAAAGAAAAACAAAAAGATTTTTATTAAAATTCACTAAGAAGACCAAAATTCATTTTAATCATATCCTATTTGATATACTGACTGATAAAGTCATGTCAGACCTGACTTAAATTATGTTCTACCTGCTAAATAAGTCATGTCCTACATGCTGATTAAGTCAGTCTTACCTTATGATAGTTTTGTTCTACCTGCTGAAAAAAGTCATGTTCTTCCTTATTATAAAGTCATGTCGTACGTGCTAATAAAGTAATGCCTTTCATGCTAATAAAGTCCAGTCCTACATACCTATAAAGTCAAGTACTACATGCCTATAAATCAAGTTATACCTGATGATAAAGTTGCGAAAGAGCTGAGGAACAGGGCCGAGAAGAAAATCCCTGGTATACCCGGGTAATCTTTCATTGCAGCCAGAACAAAATATGGAGGAATGTGATTTCTTTTCTCAATGAGTCCTGCCTGTAATATAAATTATGAAATATGTATGATAAATACTTAAACACACCATCAATTCACTATTATATTCAACTAACAGTTCACTAGTTCCCCAAACCTGTTCTGGTGGCCGTCAGCCATTATGTGTGTGCCCATTGTGTAAGGTCATTTGTGTATGCCCATAGTGTGTGGTATTTTGTTTGTGGTCATTTGTGTGTAGTCATTGTGTGTGGTGATTTTTGTGTGGTCATTGTGTGTGGCCATTTGTGTGTGGTCATTGTGTGTGGTCATTGTGTGTGGTCATTGTGTGTGGTCATACGTGTGCCCGATGCTTCTCGACAATGAAATGAGAAACAACACCCTCGAGTGTTTCGATCGGGAAAGGACGTTTGAATATTCGGAACTTTTTGGGGCATTTGAACTACGAATCGAAGAATGTTTTCTCATTCGATACATTGGACCTAATATACTTTTGAGCATTTTCCAAGCCATATTAATTTTATACACTTATACTTTGGAGTTAGGCAGTCGATTCGGAACCAGAAGATTATAAAAATAATCTGTCATCGTTTTGAAATCATTAAATTTCGACATCTTCCCATCAGAAGTTAAAATATATTTAATTATATCTGACAATAAATAAACTTAGCCTATCTTGCGATATCTGTTAGCCTAACTTATGGAAAATGTTAGCCTAACTTAAAGATATGTTAATTTAAAAGAAACACAATTAAAGAGAGCTTTTATTTTAATAATCTGTTAGCTAAATAAACTGTTGCCTTCAAGGCTTAGCGATACTGTTGACATTTTATAAAACGTTTTAAAAAGGATTCGATGTACGCCATATTGAGAAAAGGGGGTGGGTGGGGTTGGTTACGTTAAAAACGTAGACTTTATTTTATTTTTTATTACATAATGGAACAAAATATAAAATATTCACATTAACTTATAACTAATCCTCTACAAAATAAATACAATTGTCCAATGTTTATCAAACCTTCGGATGAGCTTTTAGATACCTACCACCAGATAAAATTCTAAAGAATACAACGAGTGGCTCACACCACTGGACGATATTAGTAAGGACTTCCATGATGGCTCAACCAGTGGATTGAACTAACCATGAGTGGCTCAACCAGTGGATTGAACTTACCATGAGTTGCTCAACCATTGGACTGAACTTACCATGAGTGGCTCAACCATTGGATTAGACCTACCATAAGGGGGTCACACCATTAGATGAGACCTATCATAAGTGGGTCAGACCATTAGATGAGACCTATCATAAGTGGGTCACACTATTGGATGAGACCTACCATAAGTGGGTCACACCGTAGAAAGTGGAAGAAGACGTAAATCATCACGCCGAACCATAAGATGAAAAATCCAACGATGATGACCAGCAGGCCATTGATTATCATGGCTAGTCTAGAAGATGTAGTAGACTTCACCTGGGAGAGCTTCCTCACGGTTGACTGACTGCAGGCAGTAAACAGCCTTAGCGGAAAATATGAAACACAGTCAATAAGGCTACGAATTAAAAATAACGCTTAATTATAGAAGGTCAAAAGTGTGCAGCAAGTCAAAGACAGAATGACGTTATATGGAGTGGTATGTCTGAAAGTTGTCTTTTCTTATTGTATTCAGGGTTTCTATAATCTAATGAAGGAACCATGAACAATTCTAGATGCTGCCAAAAAGGGCTGTAATTATGGATGCATCCAGATCTAGGTATTTTGATCTATTTTCTGGATAGTTCTTTAGGAAAACAATTGGCAGCCCTTCATAAAGATGATTAAACAAAACATTATAAGGGAGATAATTGCAAAGCTTTAAAAAAGAAAATTCGTTGCAGTTAACGTCCTTTGCTCTTTAGATAATATGTTTACAAACATATTTATAGTACAACCTGAAAAAACATTCATTAAAAATTCTTTACAGAATCAGTCAAGGTAAGGATTGTTTTATGTAAAAAAACATACTTAATAACTGCCTCTTTAATTTTCAAAAAGAAAATAATTAACTAGGAAGTGTTTTTATTCAGTTGAGTTGAATGAGATATTTCCATTATTCATTATATATCTTTCTAGTACAGGTCAATGTGAGTTTGGCCGTCGATCCATTGGAGGCCCCGCGCTAAATTTTCAATATAACCTGAAATCTGTATTAGTAAACTTCACATTTCACATGTCCATGTATATGTAGCACCACCTGTTACACAGCTATGTATATGTAGCACCACCTGTCACACAGCTATGTAGATGTATCCCCACCTGTTAGACAGCTGTGTAGATGCATCACCACTTGTTACACAGCTGTGTAGATGTAGCACCACAATTTTACCACTTAAGTGACGACTTCTCTTTCTTAAAGAACAATCTCACATTTGGCAGGCCATATAAGAGGGCCGGCCCATCACAAGTAATTCCAATACGAGCACAGTTCCAGCACAGGTGTCTAAATTTGCATAGCACTTGGTAGGGAAGGGGCACAAAGATGTGCTATCGGTGTCTCGGGCATTGTGTTTGGGCATAGAGCCCGAAAATGTATCTTTGCCTAGAGCTCCCAACCGTACCTAAAAACGTAAGGACGACTCTCCTAACATGCATGCACATGTTTATTAGAAATGCAGTTGTTGGTTCTGCTAGAGTCAATCATGTCTTTAATCGCACACTTCAGTCGCATCCCCTTTTTCACCCGCGGTTCACAACCATGTTTCGCGACTGTACCCTAATGGGCACAAACGTATGTCCGACTGTACCCTAATAGGCACGAAAGTATGTCCGACTGTACCATAATGGGCACGAAAGTATGTCCGACTGTACCCTAATGGGCATGAAAGTATATCCGAATGTATCCTAATGGGCACGAAAGTATTCCGACTGTACCCTAATGGGCACGAAAGTATGTCCGACTGTACCCTAATGGGCACGAAAATATGTCCGACTGTACCCTAATGGGCACGAAAGTATGTCCGACTGTATCCTAGAGGGCACGAAAGTATTCCGACTGTACCCTAATGGGCACGAATGTATGTCCGACTGTACCCTAATCGGCACGAAAGTATGTCCTACTGTACACTAATTGGCACGAAAGTATGCCCGACTGTACCCTAATGGGCACGAAAGTATGTCCGACTGTACCCTGATGGGCACGAAAGTATGTCGGACTGTACCATAATGGGCACGAAAGTATGACCGACTGTACCCTAAAGGGTACGAAAGTATGTCCGACTGTACACTAATGGGGACGAAAGTATGTCAAACTGTACCCTAATGGGCACGAAAGCATGTCCGACTGTAACCTAAAGGGCACGAAAATATGTCCTACTGTACCCTAATGGGTACGAAAGTATGTCCGACTGTACCCTAATGGTAACGAATGTATGTCCGACTGTACCCTAATGGGAACGAAAGTATGTCCTACTGTACAATAATTGGCACGAAAGTATGTCCGACTGTACCCTAATGGGCACGAAAGTATGTCCGACTGTACCCTGATGGGCACGAAAGTATGTCGGACTGTACCATAATGGGCACGAAAGTATGACCGACTGTTCCCTAAAGGGTACGAAAGTATGTCCGACTGTACCCTAAAGGGTACGAAAGTATGTCCGACTGTACCCTAATGGGGACGAAAGTATGTCCGACTGTATCCTAATGGGCACGAATGTATGTCCGACTGTACCCTATCGGGAACGAAACTATGTCCTACTGTACACTAATTGGCACGAAAGTATGTCCGACTGTACCCTAATGGGCACGAAAGTATTCCGACTGTACCCTGATGGGCACGAAAGTATGTCCGACTGTACCCTAATGGGCACGAACGTATGTCCGACTGTACCCTAATGGGAACGAAAGTATGTCCTACTGTACACTAATTGGCACGAAAATATGTCCGACTGTACCCTAAAGGGCACGAAATTATGCCGGACTGTATCCTAATGGGGATTAAAGTATGTCCGACTGTATCCTAATGAGGACGAAAGTATGTCTGTCTTTACCCTAAAGGGCACGAAAGTATGTCATACTGTACCATAATGGGCACGAAAGTATGTCCGACTGTACCCTAAAGGGCACGAATTTATGTCCAACTGTACCCAAATGGCACGAAAGTATGTCCGACTGTACCCTAATGGGTAAGAAAGTATGTCCTACTGTACCCTAATGGGCACGAAAGTATGCCCGACTATACCCTAATGGGTACGAAAGTATGTCCGACTGTACCCAAATGGGCACGAACGTATGTCCGACTGTACTACAATGGGCTCGAAAGTATATCGAACTGTACCCAAATGGGAACGAAAGTATGTCAGACTGTACCCTGATGGGCACGAAAGTATGTCCGACTGTACCCTAATGGGCACGAACGTATATCCGACTGTACCATAATGGGCACGAACGTATGTCCGACTGTACCCAAACGGGCACGAAAGTCTGTCCGACTGTACCCTAATGGGCATGAAAGAATGTCCGACTGTATATTAATGGGCACGAAAGTATTCCGACTATACCCTAATGGCCACGAAAGTATGTCCTACTGTACCCTAATTGGGTCGAAAGTATGTCCGACTGTACCCCAATGGGCATGAAAGTATTCCGACTGTACCGTAATGGGCACGAAAGTATGTCCTACTGTACACTAATTGGCAAGAAAGTTTGTCCGACTGTACCCTAATGGGCACGAAAGTATGCCCGACTGTACCCTAATGGGGACGAAAGTATGTCCGACTGTACCCTAATGGGCACGAAAGTATGTTCGACTGTACCCTAATGGACACGAAAGTATGTCCGACTGTACCCAATTGGGCACGAAAGTATGTCTGACTGTACCCTAATGGGCACGAATGTATGTCCGACTGTATCCTACTGGGCACGAATGTATGTCCGACTGTATCCTAGTGGGCACGAATGTATATCCGACTGTACCCTATTGGGAACGAAACTATGTCCTACTGTACACTAATTGGCACGAAAGTATGTCCGACTGTACCCTAATGGGCACGAAAGTATGCCCGACTGTACCCTGATAGGCACGAAAGTATGTCCGACTGTACCCTAATGGGCACGAACGTATGTACGACTGTACCATAATGGGCACGAAAGTATGTCCGACTGTACCCAAATGGGCACGAAAGTATGTCGGACTGTACCCTAATGGGCACGAAAGTATGTCCGACTGCACCCTAATGGGCACGAAAGTATGTCCGACTGTACCCTAATGGGCACAAAAGTATGTCAGACTGTATCCTAATGGGCACGAAAGTATTCCGACTGTACCCTAATGGGGACAAAAGTATGTTCTACTGTACCCTAATGGACACGAAAGTATGTTCGACTGTACCCTAATGGTAACGAATGTATGTCCGACTGTACCCTAATGGGAACGAAAGTATGCCCTACTGTACACTAATTGGCACGAAAGTATGTCCGACTGTACCCTAATGGGCACGAAAGTATGTCCGACTGTACCCTGATGGGCACGAAAGTATGTCGGACTGTACCATAATGGGCACGAAAGTATGACCGACTGTTCCCTAAAGGGTACGAAAGTATGTCCGACTGTACCCAAACGGGCACGAAAGTCTGTCCGACTGTACCCTAATGGGCATGAAAGAATGTCCGACTGTATATTAATGGGCACGAAAGTATTCCGACTATACCCTAATGGCCACGAAAGTATGTCCTACTGTACCCTAATTGGGTCGAAAGTATGTCCGACTGTACCCCAATGGGCATGAAAGTATTCCGACTGTACCGTAATGGGCACGAAAGTATGTCCTACTGTACACTAATTGGCAAGAAAGTTTGTCCGACTGTACCCTAATGGGCACGAAAGTATGCCCGACTGTACCCTAATGGGGACGAAAGTATGTCCGACTGTACCCTAATGGGCACGAAAGTATGTTCGACTGTACCCTAATGGACACGAAAGTATGTCCGACTGTACCCAATTGGGCACGAAAGTATGTCTGACTGTACCCTAATGGGCACGAATGTATGTCCGACTGTATCCTACTGGGCACGAATGTATGTCCGACTGTATCCTAGTGGGCACGAATGTATATCCGACTGTACCCTATTGGGAACGAAACTATGTCCTACTGTACACTAATTGGCACGAAAGTATGTCCGACTGTACCCTAATGGGCACGAAAGTATGCCCGACTGTACCCTGATAGGCACGAAAGTATGTCCGACTGTACCCTAATGGGCACGAACGTATGTACGACTGTACCATAATGGGCACGAAAGTATGTCCGACTGTACCCAAATGGGCACGAAAGTATGTCGGACTGTACCCTAATGGGCACGAAAGTATGTCCGACTGCACCTAATGGGCACGAAAGTATGTCCGACTGTACCCTAATGGGCACAAAAGTATGTCAGACTGTATCCTAATGGGCACGAAAGTATTCCGACTGTACCCTAATGGGGACAAAAGTATGTTCTACTGTACCCTAATGGACACGAAAGTATGTTCGACTGTACCCTAATGGTAACGAATGTATGTCCGACTGTACCCTAATGGGAACGAGAAATATGCCCCTACTGTACACTAAATGGCACGAAAGTATGTCCGACTGTACCCTAATGGGCACGAAAGTATGTCCGACTGTACCCTAATGGGCACGAAAGTATGTCCGGACTGTACCATAATGGGCACGAAAGTATGTCCGACTGTACCCTAAAGGGCACGAAAGTATGTCCGACTGTACCCTAATGGGCACGAAAGTATGTCCGACTGTACCCTAATGGGCACGAAAGTATGTCCGACTGTACCCTAATGGGCACAAAAGTATGTCCGACTGTATCCTAATGGGCACGAAAGTATGCCCGACTGTACCCTAATGGGCACGAAAGTATGTCCGACTGTACCCTAATGGGCACGAAAGTATGTCCGACTGTACCCTAATGGGCACGAAAGTATGTCCGACTGTACCCTAATGGGCACGAAAGTATGTCCGACTGTACCCTAATGGGCACGAAAGTATGTCCGACTGTACCCTAATGGGCACGAACGTATGTCCGGCTGTACCCTAATGGGCACGAAAGTATGCCCGACTGTACCCTAATGGGTACGAAAATATGTCCGGCTGTACCCTAATGGGCACGAAAGTATGTCCGACTGTACCCTAATGGGAACGAAAGCATGTCCGACTGTACCCTAATGGGCACGAAAGTATGTCCGACTGTACCCTAATGGGAACGAAAGTATGCCCGACTGTACCCTAATGGGTACGAAAGTATGTCAGACTGTACCCTAATGGGCACGAAAGTATGTCCGACTGTACCCAAATGGGCACGAAAGCATGTCTGACTGTACCCTAATGGGCACGAAAGCATGTCCGACTGTACCCTAATGGGCACGAAAGTATGTCCGACTGTACCCTAAAGGGCACGAAAGCATGTCCGACTGTACCCTAATGGGCACGAAAGTATGTCCGACTGTACCCTAATGGGCACGAAAGTATGTCCGACTGTATCCCTCGTACGTAATTCTTGGTTGTATTCATTGAATAGTACATGTTGCTGCGTACCCCAGCATACGCGTTCCCGTGCCCCTTGGGGTAACCGTACCATCGGTTGAGAATCGTGGATTTTCACCCATAAAAACCCAAATATAAACTCTTTGATAAACTTGATCTGAAAGGTCCCACAACTATTTTTTTACCAGCTCAAGGGCCCTATTGCAAGTCATAAGCAACAGCTAAATGTATTGTATTGAATGATTTGAGTATGGACATCTAGCCCATTAATAAATATATAAATTGTCATTGTGTCATAGCAAGTACCAGAGCTGCACACATTTTATCAAATTTTATTCAGGCTTACATAAACAGATGTACAGTTGTCCCTTGACACATAAAAAGGTGTGCAGTTGTCCCTCGACACATAAAAAGGTGTACTGTTGTCCCTCGACACATAAACAGATGTACAGTTGTCCCTCGACACATAAACAGATGTACAGTTGTCCCTCGACACATAAACAGATGTACAGTTGTCCCTCGACACATAAACAGATGTACAGTTGTCCCTCGACACATAAACAGATGTACAGTTTTCCCATGACACTTCTCGTTTCGATTTTCATGGCTTTTCAGGGCGCGATAGGGTTAGGGACGAATGTCATGTGAGCAGAATACACGACTGCTATTTTAAACGTCATCCCTTTAGATTAAGAAATACGCCATTAGTATTTTGCTTACTTTCCAGTCTCTATGTCCTGCCATCACACACAGTAAATCATCATTTTTTTCTTTTCAGCGACAATATCTCAACTTTAAAATTCCATTGTTATATTCACAATCTAGTTATTTATTTTAAAAAATAGCCGGAAAACATGGAAATCTGACTGGTGAATCCAAATTAAAAACAACAACCAATAATTCTGAAAGTATTTCGTAAATTTAAATTTGAATTTGAACAAAAGAAATTTCACTAGGGGGATATAGCTCCAGATTTAGGAAATCCGTTATTGTTACCTTATCAAGGACGCGGAATCTCTGGAAAATGTTGCGACCAACTAAATTAGGTACAGCCAAGTTTGTTTATTTTTTACTTAGACATAACGAAAGGAGGAACTGATGCAAACAAGCTCAGGCATCATGGTTCAATATCTATTTAAATAATATACATCTCAATCCATGAAATACTACACTCATTGATGACTCGGAGACACTGAAGCTGTTTGTCAAATTTTGGAGTTATTCTAACTTCCACTAATACGGATTTGTAAGAGTTTATACTAAACTGTTTCAGCAATAGATGTGGGGTCGAATACAGGATAGAGAGCTCCCCGTCCACCAAAGACCTGTCAGACAGAAAGCTCCCTGTCCACCAATGACCTACCAGTAAGACATTCCGCCTATGAGAGTCCCCCACCACGAGTGACGTGTTCTGGGATCAAGATTTATTTCTGTGAAGTCAATTCTACGGCCAGAGTTCGCCAACAAAAGAGAAGAATCTCCTTCGTCTAGTCTCCCGCTGACTGAAATAGATTTAAAATAGAAAATAGTTCAATCTTAGCACAAGAAAAAACAACTTTAGAAAATGAACGTTATATCACGGTAAGGTTTGGGTGTGTGTAGTGGGGGGTGCAATTTCTAGTCTAAATACTTTTATTGAACTTGATGTTTCTGTGCGTTCTTTGTGTGAAGTCCCTGTAAGGATGAGATGAAATCTCTTAGATCATATAAACCACTAATGGGACGGTTTTTATGGTGCCCTTCTTTCATCCCCACCATAGCCAATAGTGCAATGGCCATGGAGGCAACACGAAAGATATATCGGGAACTTGAGGCATGAAAAATTTCCTTGGGCCTCACCGAAGATTGAACCAGGTACTTGCAGGTCGACAGTTGAGCGCTTTACCTCACGACCATCCGTGCGTTCTTTGTATCGATGACAGGTGCAGAAAAACTATGGTGAGTAACGACATTAATGACCAGAGATATACAGGGAAATGACTGGACAACCTAGGTCAGGGGTGGAAAAATGTTTTGAGTCGCTGGTCAAGTTGGGATTTACATTTGACTTACGATCTGGTTCAAGAGCAGATGGCCGAAGTATGGACATGAACTAATATAAATTCAATGCAAATGTCATAACCATTAAAGGTGAATGCTTTGCTTAACCTAAACCGAGTGTCAGTCCGTAGTTTAACCATGAATGACCAAGGTACTACGAGCGAAATGACAGGTGAAAGTGTGAGACACATTAAAAAGTGAACATAATAATAATTTAAAAAATGTACTAAAAAGTTTAAAATTTTAAAAAATTCCTTAGACTTAGGTCATACAAATGTTTATAGAAATAGTATTGAGTAATTAATGTATGAGGGCCAAATTGCATCCCTTGTATTAACGAAATTACAAAATTTTAACATCAAAATATTACAGACCTCATACGTATTCAAACTTTATCCATTGCTAATATTAGTTCATCCATATTGCCACACACACTTTTTATTTAGTCAATATAATTTCTATAAATATTTGTGATTTAAGCTTAAGGAATCATTATTTTACATTATTTTTTTTCTTTAATTTTTAATTTTTATTTTTTAACATAAAATATTTCTAGAAAATTGTAAAGCTAACTCTGACGAAACTGTCCTACAAGATTACGTGCCCCACGGGCAAACCAGGTGTGGGCGGGCTACAACAACCACTCAATGACTTTAATTCAAGAGGTCATTTAACATGTAGCACCATCCCAGTACTCGGGCCCATCCCCAGGGCAAGTGTACGGGCAGATCATTGTGTTAAAACGACCCTGAACGTTAACAGTCAAACATAAACATAAGATCAGTGAGTTAATTGACTTAATGCATACTTTGTGAGTTTCAGTTGAATAGTTTACATCCAGCTATGTAAATTACTAAACTTATAAACATAAGACCGATGGGTTTATTGCGTTAAGCGTACTATTTAAGTTTACATTTATCAGTTTACCTACATCTTTATAAATAATTAAACTTATAAACATAAAACCAGTGAGTTTATTGAATTAGAATAATTGGTGAGTTTCAGTTAAATAGTGTACACCCTGATATGTGTATAATTAAACATATAAACATAAAACCAGTGAGTTTATTGAATTAGAATACTTGGTGAGTTTCAGTTAAATAGTGTACAACCTGCTATGTGTATAATTAAACATATAAACATAAAACCAGTAAGTTTATTGAGTTAGAATACTTGGTGAGTTTCAGTTAAATAGTGTACACCCTGCTATGTGTATAATTAAACATATAAACATAAAACCAGTGAGTTTATTGAGTTAAGCGTATGTCGTGAGATTCTGTTGAATAGTTTACCTCCAGCTATGTATATAATTAAACTTATAAACATAAGTCCAATGATGTAGATGTCTGTCCAAAGAAAACTCTGTAAACCTCCAACGGTGGTGTAGAGCATGGCGATTAGACCAACCACAACCAAGCAATTAGAAAACTGAAGTCCGCTAGCAACCTGACAGAAAATGTTTAAGTTTTATTTTAACACATGTATTATTTTAACATGTAGGTTTTAACTGATTATGTCTCAACGAATAACATTTCAACCAATCGAATTATCTAAATAACACTCGCTGCTGAAACAAATACAGAAAATATACTTCTTAAAGTAAATTTTCACAATTTAAATATAAACTCAAATCTGTTGATTTTTCTATTTTCAGTGGGTTTTTTTTATTTGTGCAAAAAAATAGGGGCCGGTACTCAGTGATGGATTGCCTGACTTTTAGCTAAAACCCAGCGTCTAGTTTAATTCTTATTGCGCACAATTTTAAAATAATTCACTGTCTATTGTAATCGAAGAATTAGTTTAAATATGTGCAGAGGATTTCTTCAAATAATAATAACAATTTAGTCCTACATTTTTACATTTCGCATATAACTTGTCATCGTTGTCAATGTCAACGAAGTATCATTGCAAAATTAAAGATCTTTTATTCAAAGTGATTTATTACAATTTTGATTTAGAATTAGATACGATCTTACTTTTATCCACATGAATGATTGTATAATTAAAGAATTGTAAAAAAAAACAAGTTTTATGAAAGCTAAAAAAATCGGTGGTTGTAAATATAAATCTAAAAAAAAGGATTTTTTTTTTGTTGTTCCAACTTTACTAGATATAGCACATTATTTATACAGTTCTGCACATTCAAATATTTACTGACAATGGCTTAAGATGGATATGGGAAAACTAATACCCGTGTGAAAGTCTGGCCAGTCATGTTGTTTGTTACGACCAGCCCATTGGTCATCTCCGCTGATCACATCAATGACGTTTATTCAATACTATTTCACATAAACACTCCGCCCTTCTTGCTCTTGGTGCGGCCCCCTCTGTTAAATTTTAGTGTATAATGTGGCCCGCGTGTGGAAAAGTTTGCCCGTCCCTTACTTAGACTACTAAAAATACGAATTTACCTCAAGGCCGAATGTTGGTGGTAACGAGGTTACGCCCATGAAAAACATTGTCATGAATATCGTCATTGCGACAAAAAAGTGTCTGACGAGCAGTGAGTCGTATCTCTTCTCCATATACTCAAACACACTCGTGATACCCAGCGGGTGAAGCAGGGGGACCACTGTGAAGGAACCAATCAGGAAGGCGATGCCGAATCCAATATGGTTGATGAAAAACATGCCGCCATAGGTGTAGATGTCAGTGGGGGATCCCATCAGAGAGACAGGTGACTAGGAATTGAAGTACAAATAAGAAACATTGAACGTTGAACTGTTGGGCTATATCAGCGGAGGCCACGCGTGAAACATTAATACATTGAACTGTTGGGCTATATCAGGTAATGCTACACGTGAAACATTAATACATTAGGGCTATATCAGGGGAGGCCACACGTGAAACATTAATACATTGAACTGTTGGGCTATATCAGGTAATGCTACACGTGAAACATTAATACATTAGGGCTATATCAGGGGAGGCCACACGTGAAACATTAATACATTGAACTGTTGGGCTATATCAGGTAATGCTACACGTGAAACATTAATACATTAGGGCTATATCAGGGGAGGCCACACGTGAAACATTAAAACATTGAACTGTTAGGCTATATCAGGGGAGGCCACACGTGAAACATTAAAACATTGAACTGTTAGGCTATATCAGGGGAGGCCACACGTGAAACATTAAAACATTGAACTGTTAGGCTATATCAGGGGAGGCCACACGTGAAACATTAATACATTGAATTGTTAGGCTGTATCAGGGGAGGCCACACATAAAACAATTTAACTGTTGGACTAAATCAGGAGCGGCTACAAATGGGTTTATAAGAGCTTCACTATGTCTTCTTGTATTGTAATAATAAAAAAAAACTTTGAAAAGCAGCGTTATCAAATTAAGTGATGAAAGTTATTAAAAACTGGCTGTTTGAGAGCAGTAAAAAACTCATTGAGAGCAGCACAAAACTTATTGAGAGCAGCACAAAACTCTTTGTTTCGGAGAGTATCACAAAATATTTTGGCATGATATTTTTTGAGCTCTCCTTCCTGGTCTGAGAGACATACCATGATCCACGGGGGATGGATCATAGGGGTTCTCTAGTCAGGAAAAAAAAACCATTACTTGCGAGGGTGGTGGTACTGTGGTCAATGAGGACTATCCGAGACCGCAGTATTCACAGCTGTTGATGGTGAC
Organism: Bulinus truncatus; assembly: GCA_021962125.1. Classification (NCBI taxonomy): domain Eukaryota; kingdom Metazoa; phylum Mollusca; class Gastropoda; family Planorbidae; genus Bulinus; species Bulinus truncatus. The sequence continues at coordinate 1,521,504 of JAGDYQ010000192.1, forward strand.
AGATGTGGTCGGCACACAACACCCTTCCACTCCGTCCCACTCAAGCACACCTGCGCAGCTTGCCATTTCCGACTGAGGGTACAGGCACACTACACCCTCCTCTCTGTCGGAGTAGCAGGAAAAACCCCTTTCCTTGCCATTCTGGCCGATCGGCAGTACACACACCCTGCTGGTCTGGCCAGTTTGGGCAAGGAATAAAACCAATCTTTCTGCCATCCCTGCAGATGATAGCGGACACACTCACCCCGCCGCTCTGTAGGCATGGCAGACGTGCATCAGCGCCGCCAAAAATGTTGGTGTGGTAGGCACACTACACCCTACCATGCTGGCAATGGCGGCGTTTAAAAAAAAAAAAAATAAAATAAAAAAAATTTTAATTTAAAAAAAAAAAAAAAAATGAGAGCAGCACAAAACTCATTGAGAGCAGCATTTGGAGACCCAAATAACATTCATATACAGCAGAGATAAACTTGATATTTTAACGAGACAAAGTATTTAAAAATTAAATAGTGATGAGAAAATTGTATTAATTGAAATAGTTAAACATAGATTAAATCATTGATACTTGGTTTGATAAAAAAAAATTGGTCACATGTCTTACCATGTAAGTTGCAAATATCGCAACAGTCACCGGAAATAAACTTGTGAGTCTCTCGCCTGGCAGGTATCGATCTTTCATGCTTTGGATTCTTTCTTTCACAGCGAATACGATACCTTTACATAAGAGAATGGACATACAGACCACAACGATTGCAACATCCACAGCAGCAAGTGATTCGTTGGGTTCCATTTTCGTATGAGACCACTGGCTCTAATGATATGTGTGTAAATGTATTACCAGCCTGCTAGAAGGTTTCTGATGTCAAATATTTCAAATTATATACAGATATCAGCATTTTAAAAATGAATGATCCAATTTTTAAGTTCTTCTTCGTGCCTTAATTAACATTAATTTTATTAACAAATTAACAATCGTTTTAGAGATAAACTTATAACTTTGTGATTGAAAAAAATTAAACAAATTATATTCTAGTTACTGGAAATATTCTCAAAGGCTTTTATTTGACTCAATTGTCTGAACTTTACAATCTATCTAAATTAGTTTTTGTGGGGTTTTTTTTAATTGTTTGTTTTATTGTTTGTTTTACTGTTTGTTTTATCGTTTATTTGTTTGAATAAGGAATGAAATGCCATTGATATAGCTGTCACGAGATATTATTGAGCAATAGCCTATTCGGCATTTCCAGTATCCGGCATGCCGGATGTGTCATAATGCCGACCTACACAGAATCTTTTTTTTATAATTATGATGAATTAATTGAAAAAAAAAATAACAATTAGATTTAAAGCTTTTAATCATTGTTATTATTATTATGTATTTTTTTTTAAACTTTTCTTAGTCGAAATATTATGTAATGGACTTTCTAAGAATTGATCACACTTTAATACTGATCTCTTTTAAGTAATTAGATTGTCACCTATCCCTATTTATAGTTCTGGCATTAAAGGGAAGATACTCTTACCTCAATCTAGTGACTAGACCATGAATTCTTTCTAAAACGGAAAACAATTTTCTGAGACAAGTGTGCTACGTTCATATTTTCTTCTTTGTGTACTGGTGCCTAATTCTGTTAATGACAGCTGTCATGTCATGGCTTCAATGTGAGGTGAAGTCTGTACATTACGTTGTACAATGTAGGACAGGCGCCCCCCACCCCACCCCCGCCACCTCCACCCCCTCATATCCACCATCAGTGAAACCCTTATCCAGGAAGGTGTCGTACATTAAAACACGTTGTATTTTCTTCAAAGATTTTCTTTTCCTTCTGTTTATGTAAAAATAGAAATGTCAAGATTTTATTTTTTAAACTGATGTACCGCCTACATTCACTCGTGCAATTTTTTTTTTTATCGTGTCCGTTGCTCCGATTCTAAACTTAAAAAAAAAAATATTGTTTCACTCCATTTAATGTCTCAGTTTTTAATTATAGGTTTTTATTTTAGTCACTCTGTCTGGATGTAACCCTGTCGTGTTAGTCTTGTCGAGGGAAATAATTTCAAATCAATTATCATTAGTTTCTTGAAGTTCAATCGATTTGAAATTTTCGAACACTTGTGTATTCTCGATGACAATAGACAGAAGACAATTACTAGTCGGCAATGTTTGTTTACATATAGAGGGAAAATACGGACAGAAAATATAGCAACTGCCTGAAATGTTGTTGTGTTGTCTTGCTTGCACGTTTTTATTTACATATATTTTGTTTTAACTTAAGCAACAAAAGAAATATCAAGTTATAATATAAAGCTAATATATATATATATATATATATATATATATATATATATATATATGTAACAATAGCTTTAGGTATATTCAGACAAGTTTAGAATCACTGTTCAGTTAGTAAGTCAACATTGAAAGTTCATGGGCCCAGGATACAGTCATATATTTTGATAACTAGAATTCCAACGTTATATCTTTGTTTTAGGTAGAATTAGTCTGTCAGCACAGGTCAGTGACCTCTAGATATAGGTGACGATAGATGTAATTAGGGAGACAAAGAAATGCTAGCCCACAGTGAGTTTTTAGCCGCACCAATCCCTAGGCTGGAATAAGATTAATTAATATGTAGATGAGTTAGAAAGGATTTTGGGAGGCCAATCAAAAGTTCAGGGGCTTTGGGGCACGTGATAAATCATCACCACATATAATGGGATGTAAGTGAGTTTTTAGTTAAGAGTTAGAGTAAGAGGCAGAGGCAGACAGAGGTAGAGAGCAGGTTAGAGACACAGAGATAGAGACAGGGGGTCAGACGGAGAGAAGTGGAGAGACAGTTAGGGAGTAGAATGAGAAGTTTAGTTGGGATCGAGAAGAGGACAATAGTTGTTAATAGGAGATTTGATTTGTTGTATTATTCATCTTTCATGTGATGTAGAAATAAAGTACATTAGTCATTATTGACTCGGCTACCTTGTTTATTGAATGTTAGTAAAAGTAAACTATACACGCTGTGAACGCCTCCGAAGAGAAGAAGAAAAGCCTCCACAGTCTATGATGCAAACAAATATAAACAAATAAAAAACAATATATATGTATGTATGTATATATATAGTGTAACGTTATTATTTATATATATAACGTTATGGGTATAGGTTAATTGTGATTATGTCCTTTCTTTGGTTCACTTGTGGAAGCGTTCAATTCAGTTGCCTTCACAAACAACACACCGAGAATGAGGCAAAGTTCCATGATGCTTATTATACGATAAAAAACATACATGAAATAAAAGCACATGCAGTAGTGCATATGCCTGAATAATAAATCAAAGTATTCAGCCGTCCCGAAAAAATAAAGTAGAAATACTCGATCAAATTAAACTCTAACTATTAAGTTCTGGATCCACCAACACGAAACACATCCGCGCGGAAGTTTCAACTTAGCGAAACTCTTGTAGATCCACCGGGACGAAACGGTGAGCGCCGAAACAACACACCGGAAACAAGATTTTTTAATGATTAATTCGCACTTTTTCCTGCTAGTGGAAAAAAAAAACGATACTTTGAAAAGCAGAAAATACTGCATCCCGTGTGCCTTATTGTTCTTATTACAAATAAATTGTTTAGCTGGAAATGGAAAACTGTTTTTTTTTTTTAACTTTTTATTCGATCAGTAGCCGTTCATTCTTTTTTTCGTTTTCATGATCAGCAAAACATTTATTTAATAGCATTTATGTTTTCAGACAGCGCTTCGATCGAAATAAATTTCATTCGTACTTGTAGAATATATAGATAGACGATGTATATTTTACTTTCAGAAATTCATATACAAAGACTGTTGCCGGCCAAAACGTATAATAATTCATGTTTTTCTGTCAAAATTCACTTTGTTTTTGTTGTTTTTTAATGAGTATACACTAATGTGAATCATTTTTTCTATTCAAATCGACGTTTCTAGGCAGCCATTTTGTTTGTTTATCCTGACGGAAAATATAGCTCTCCGGAACAAACTCTGCAAGCAGCGAAACTGAAAACTTTCGCTGTTCCTCAGCGGAATTCCTGATTGGTGTACATGTTCTCATTAGAATATCATTGCAGCGAAACAGAGACGGAATTCGCAATGCCCCAAGATACCGGAATTTCGTCTTGGTGGATCCATACCTTTACATAATATAACTTTTTCTTCTCTTTAAGTTTACTACTGTCACGAAATATTGATCTAGATATACTTGGACTGCATTAGGTCTGTCTGCATACGGTCTACTACAGGGGTGGGCAAACTTTTTCTACGGAGGGCCACATTGAAAACTTGATTGCTTTCGGCGGGCCGCATACATATTTTGTCTACTTCAATTACAATTTACAACGTATGAAAATATGAATTAAGGATAATAACCATTTATTTGTCATTTTATTTCACATTCACACTCTATTACACATGCACACTACATTTTAAAATACGAACTAAATCAAATCAGTGCTAATTTGGTAATAAGACTTAACTATTCATAATTATTGCAACAAACTTTTTTGTTATCGGTCATAAATTTATGAAAACGATGGAATTTAATTTACATACAAGCTGAACACAGAGTATAATTATAATTAATGAGAAGTATGTAACTGTTCACAATTTCGGATAATGTTTTTTAACTGTGAAACCAGTTTACTGGCTGTGATTCGCATAATTGCATTTAAAGTCAGTCAACATCGATCTGTTATTAGACTTGTTTAATGTCATACAAGAAAACATTTGCTCACAAATGTATGTTGACACAGATAGTGACAAAAGCTTGACAGCAGAGTGTTTTAGGTGTGGAAATGCCGCTGCTGGCAAACATCCATAAAACTCCAGAAGAAAAACTGATTTGAACTTCTTCAGGTCATAACTTATTAGTAGGTCAAGCAGCTCTAACTGTATATCTTCTGGGACGGAATCAGCTTCTGCACTAAATGGCGTGTTGAGGAAAATGAAGAGTGGTTCCAGGTCCTTGAAGTTTTGGAACCTCCTTACAATTCCACAATCAACTGAGCCTTGTACTTGTCAGCCATTTCAGCAGAACGTTTATTCTGTTTCAGCAAAGGGAAATAGCAAAACCTGTTTTCACCTGCTTGCCAGAAGAACAGGGAGAGTTTTGCGTGAAATGATTGAACATGTACATTATTGCAGGCACGCCGAAAGGGGGCGGGGCAGGCGGGGTCATTGCCAGGGGGCCCGGCCGCCCCGACCATGTCAATTTTTTCACGATTCATTGTTTATTATGGGGCCCGCAATGATGTCCTGCCCTGGGGCCCGTGTTGGCTCTCGGCGCCCCTGCATTATTGTACATACATTTCATGTGCAAACAAGCTATTGACCTGAAGTTTGACACTCAGTTCATTCAACTTTTCTATAATGTCAATGGCAAACATGAAGTCTGACTTTCACTCTTCATTAAAAATGTTAGTAATAAAGTCACAAAGAAAACCCTTTATCTCCAGGAACAAAAATATTTCTTCCTTGATATTCCGCACTCGCCTCAATATCTTGCCCAGACTCAGCCAGTGGACACTGCTATGGTAGTTTATATCAGAATGTTTAAGTTTCCAAAGCTTTAAGCAGTGCCTGGAACTGTCTGTGATTAAGTGTTCTTGCTCTGATGAGGTTTATTACACTGACAACTGGGTCAATAACATGCTTGATATTCAACGCAGCTTTAAGCGGACTTTCATGATGGATGACACAGTGGATAGGTAAAATTGTATAGTCAGGATATTTTTCTTTAATTTCATTATACATCAACTTCAGCAGACCTACGTTGTTCCACACCAACCCATTTCTTTCAACACAGGTCTCAACAGTACAGAATAAATCCTGGCCTGTGGTTGTGTCTTTGAGTGGCTCAACACTTAGTAAGCTCAAAGCGAGTGTTTATTCCCATATAAAACAAACAATTTGTGATGTATCTGATACTTTCGTCCAAAGCTCTGTACTCTCTGTACCACAAAAAGTCTTTCCTTGCATCTCGAAGTTGGTGAATCAAATTGTCATTTATCTTTTCAAAACCTTTCAAAAGGTAAATTGATAACAAAAGCCTCTCCCGTTTGATAAGGGATGTTAACAATTAATAGTCGGATTAAAATTTAAAAAATATAGCGAAAGTTCTAAACAAAGAAAAAAAAAGCATCGATATATGATCGCAACACGTACATGCGTTCGGGCCGCATAAAATACTATGGCGGGCCGCATGCGGCCCGCGGGCCGTAGTTTGCCCACCCCTGGCCTACTATATCCGCTACATCTGATTATATGTGTGGATTAAGCCGTCCCATGATGCTAAGACCCCAATTCTTCTGATTGGCTAAAGAGACAGTAGTGCTCCCCCCTTGACACCTGGTCCGTAAAGCTGATGTCTTTTAGATCTAACTTACTGAAATTTCTTTTCAACTTGGATCACTACAAACTATAGAATCTGGCTTGTACCGTTAATCTTTCTGTACTAAGATTTAACCTTGAACTTTTAATTGAACTAAATATATAAATGTGACCCTGACCTTATGAATTTTTAAACTTGACTAACTAACTGAAATTTACCAACTTAACTGTGGTTCTAAAGTTGTGGAGATACATATTTAAAGCTAACGTTACATCGAAATTCCCAATGTCGAAGAGAAAACAACCAAACTTGATAAACCATTCACTCATAAAATACATGTTGCTAATTATTTTTCTTTTAAATATTTCGTGATTCCGATATTTTAACTTTTTTTTTTTTATTTTCATTTGACATTCTGTTGACTCATTTCGGTGACCTATTTTCTTTTCCATTTATCTGGCGATCGTAAATCATAGTACATGTACTGACTATAGCTCACTTTTGTGAGTGTATTTAGTGAGCATTGTTTGTTTTTTAATGAAAAAACTCTTTCTTGAATAAAATCAAATACAGTAACCCTTGACCCTTAACTTGGTCGATATTAAAATAAATATTGAAATGTGTGAATTTAAACTTATAACAAATTAATTAAAAATTAATTTTAATAATTTTATGGATAAAAGGTTACACAAATTACTTTGGATATTCCGCTACTTAAACCTGCAACGTAATTCTTTCAGTTTACCACAAAAAAAAAAGGAAGTAAATTATGTAAGAAATTATTTGAAGGAAGGGTCACTTGTCCCCTCACCCACGCGGGTTTCAAACGCGAATATATTAACCTATTTTCTTTTGATAAATATGTCTGGATTTACTAAAAATAGATCACTTCCGTCTAGAAGGTATTTATTGAATTTCCAAAAAAAATTATTTAAATTTTTTGTGTATTGTCAATAATTTATTTTTCTAACTGGTTGTTTGAAGTTGTTTTGACCCACATCAACCGACAATTAATCACACGCCTTATTCATTAGGTCATGACAACAGATGATTATTGCCATTATTTGTGTATAAAACTAACAATTATATTACTTATTGTGAAATACTGTCCGAGAGAAATGTTTAAGCCCTTCAATATGATATAAGACATTGGATAGGGAGGAGGTAGGGGGAGAGGGGGGAATGCGTGGTGGGATAAGGGAATTTGGGGAAGTAGGGGAGTGTAGGGACAGAGGGATGAGGTGACCGGGGAAAGAGTGAATGATGGGATGGGGAGTCTGGAAAGGAGCCACCCCTTCCCCCCAGGTACATTAATTTTAATACCAATAAAGTTTACATATCCATTACTATTTTAATTTGTATATTTTTCATCAGAAATATCAGTATTTTCGAATCGATGAGAAACTAAATATGGAATTTTTAAGACAACAGTATAATGCTGTTGATTTATACATGTCAAATATAGATACTTTACCTTTACTATAGATACTATTTCATTCAAGAAAGAGTTATTTGATGAACGCGTTGCACACTGACTATATTTATATAATATGATATAATAAACAATCATTTAGTTTTGAAAGAAACAAATAATTTTTAGTCGCACGTAATAATATAATTTCAAAATTCTATATAAAACTAAAAAAAAAAACTTAACATTTTTTTCGCATCGACATATTGGCCTGCTCATCGATTATTGTTTTTTTTTGTTTCAAGGCGAATTTTTCTCATTATAAACTTTACTAGAAAGTAATGAGATTAGTAATCCTTCAAAATAATAATTCATGGACTCAAAGTAATCAAAATATGTCTGCCATCTCTCTCTAAATTATATCACAGTCCGAAATTGAGTATCAAGATTTGGGAACACACATAGCCACACGCAGAAAGAGTAACTAATTAAAAGCTCAATAATGTGAGAATAACATTGACTGTTTTGCCTATGACTGTTTTGCCTATGACTGTTTTGCCTATGACTGTTTTGACTATGACTGTTTTAACTATGACTGTTTTGACTATGACTGTTTTGACTATGACTGTTTTGACTATGACTGTTTTGACTATGACTGTTTTGACTATGACTGTTTTGACTATGACTGTTTTAACTATAACTGTTTTGCCTATGACTGTTTTGACTATGACTGTTTTGACTATGACTGTTTTGACTATGACTGTTTTAACTATGACTGTTTTAACTATGACTGTTTTAACTATGACTGTTTTGACTATGACTGTTTTAACTATGACTGTTTTGCCTATGACTGTTTTAACTATGACTGTTTTGATTATGAATGTTTTGACTATGACTGTTTTAACTATGATTATTTTGACTATTACTGTTTTGACTATGACTGTTACAACAATGATTCTTATAACAATGACTGAAATAACAATTTATCCCGAATATGTTGTAAGCGTAAAATGTAATTTGTCAGGGGTGAAATGTTTTATTTCTTTATCCTAGCAAACCTCATCCATCTAATGGTGTTGGGTATTAGCAATAGACATTTTTTAAAGTGTGGCGTGGCATTCACACTTCCCGCGCAACGCCGGGTAAACTGAAAACAGGTTATTTTGTGATATATCACACTGATATAGTATCATATTTGCAATATAATAGAACATTAAAATGTTAATATATGTGGTAGAAATAAAATCAAATTATTAAATATGTTTAAGTCATGGATGAAGGAATAGATTCTACTAAATCTAAGTAGAGCGCGACACTTGGTGTGTCACTGCTGAATTCGTTATACAACTACATGAGGGGACACTTGTGTTAAACCTGGAGCGAGAACAAATTGACCCGAAACAATGACCTGTTATACAGACAAATAAACAAGTACACAAAGTGCACTAGACTGTAGCAATAAAGGCAAAAGGGGGGATATATTTATTTCAAAGGCGTGTTCTTTAAACATAAAGCATTTTGAGAAGACCCTATCGTAAAAGGTTTGAACTCATCAGGGTGACTCAGTAACGCCTTGATTCTGAGTCAGATCTTAAAGCTGTAGTGTAGCCTTATATGAGTGTTTTAGGGTACACGTTCAAATCCCAGTGAGTTCCTTCACCTACCTATGTTTACCAATGTTTTCTCCTCAGAGTTGCTACAGTGGGGTGTACAAACAAGGGCGTCACCAAAACCAGGTCATCAATTAGTGGGGTGTACAAACAAGGACATCACAGAAACCAGGTCATCAATTAGTGGGGTGTACAAACAAGGACATCACAGAAACCAGGTCATCAATTGGTCTATAGAATCTAGATATGAACCTTTCATCCTTACATTGAATTCAATAAATATACAAACCCCCATGTTCTAAGTCATATTGACTTTATTTAATTTGTTCAACCAGGCAGTTGTCGTTTTTTGTCGGAAATGGGAAATTAATTTATTCAGTATTTTATCATGGTTGAATCTATGTGAACATTTGAACATTTACTTGACGACAATAACTTATTCTTAGATGTTCGAGAAAATGAATTAAAATTAGGGCAGCTGGTTGATCGCCATAGACGTCAGATGGACGTTAAAAAATTGTACGATCAAATGTTTTAACGCAACACCTAAACTCGTTCATTTGACTCAACAGCTGTTATTTCGAAATCCCGAAATAAAAATGTAAAAATAAGCCCAATTCTATTAATAGATATTTGACCACTACACATGAGAACAACCAAGAAAGAAAACGTGAATAAAGGAACTGTGATGTTAGGTCTGAATATCAGCTGGATGGCCTTGAACTAACACATTTGAATGAACTGGTCTGAATAAGTAATTTAATAGATAAATAGACTAAGGCTTAATGTAACTGTAACAATCAAAGTGAATTCATCTATAAACTAAACCGACTGGTTTATCATGATATTTGGTGGTACTTATATTAGAGCGATGGCTTCTATGTAACAATCAAAGTGAATTCAACTATAAACTAAACTGACTGGTTTATTATGATATTTGGTAGTACTTATATTAGAGGAATGGCTTCTATGTAACAATCAAAGTGAATTCATCTATAAACTAAACTGACTGGTTTATTATGATATTTGGTAGCATTTATATTAGAGCGATGGCTTCATTTGGGGGTCGATAACAGTAGCACTCCAGTATTTAAAGTTGTTAAAATTCTTTAAAAAAAACACAATTTAGTGAATTTAGCAAGATTTAGTCAACTAAAGTAATAAAATAATACAGATATTTCTTTATATTAGTTGAGGAATAGAAAAAACAAATAAATAATGTATACATTTAGATGGAGACCCACGGGCTACATAGTGATATTATTACATTCAATGTAGCACTTGATTGCTGTTTCTTTGGCTGGCGTGTCTGTTAGCTATTGTTTCAAGTACAAAACGTGATTTATAAAAGAAAAACAAAACTATAGATGTTATTTAATTCACATGGCCATCATCATCTACAGACACAATATTGCCAATAGATTCGTTGTCTTTGATAGGCTGAGAGAATGTATCCCAAGTTGTCTAACAATGTAACAGTACAGCTGTTTCAAAACATGCATGAAATGCTCCGTTGATTCCACACACGAGTGACAGTTGTATTTCAATGAAAAGAGTGAAGGTGTTAAGACTTTGTTTAATACTGTAGCTGACATCCTCCTCCTGAGACACTTAGAATAAGACAATTTAAATAACATAGGATTGGTAGTTTACTATTAGTTAGTGCTATTCTCTAGCGAGCTGCAATTTACGACTCGGTTTACAAGAATTGGTAAATTAATCAATACTATAATTATAATTGAGAGGTAATTAGTTGCATGCTCGGCGGCATCTACCTTACTTTAAGTCATATTACGAGGATGGGACGGCATCTACCTTACTTTAAGTCATATCTACGAGGATGGGACGGCATCTACCTTACTTTAAGTCATATTACGAGGATGGGACGGCATCTACCTTACTTTAAGTCATATTACGAGGATGGGAAGGCATCTACCTTACTTTAAGTCATATTACGAGGATGGGACGGTATCTACCTTACTTTAAGTCATATTACGAGGATGGGACGACATCTACCTTACTTTAAGTCATATTACGAGGATGGGACGGCATATATCTTACTTTAAGTCATATGTACGAGGATGGGACGGCATATATCTTACTCTAGTACATTTGTATCGTCGGACTTAGGAATTTTTAACTCTACATAGGACACTGATTCAAATAGACAGCAATACGATACTTTTACAAGTGTATCTATGTTTATTAATAAATAATACTAGCTGTACCCTGCAAAACCTTTGCATAGAGTTATATTCGATTTGGTTTGATCCGTAGGCTAGGCTATTTTTGATTTCGGACAGATCCGATTTTTTCATGATTTTTATTACAATTTTTTACGTTAACGGTTTTAAACTGGAATACTGTTGTATTAATTCTTTACTTTCGATTTAACGCAAAACCCACACCGCTATTATTTATATAGATAACTATCTAAAAATTTTACTGCACAGATTGAACTGCGTTGACAAAGGCTGTCTGACGATTGTCAGATAAACGAGATTTCGGAATACAAAGATATGATTGTTTTTATATGTAAAAACACAGCTCACAATATTGATATATTATAGCAGTGGTGCTCAAACCGTGACTACAGAACAGGTAAATGGTTGGAATAAAAAAAATGTTTTTAATTTAATTATTTTTTTTATTAAGAGCAATAGATGAATAGAGAACTGAAAAAAAAGTTGGAAACGATCTATTTTTGGCTTGTGTCGGTGACCTAGATACCTAACTAGAATTGAAGGCAATTGTCTATTTTGGGTTACAGTTGATGATGGCTGCTGGGTGGCACTTTGGTAGCTAGGTGGTTCTTCGTGTTCACTACCAGGTTCAACTCCCAGTGTGTCCCTATCACCTACCAACGTCTCACGTGGTGCCTGCCTGGTCGTTTTACTATTGACCATGATGCACAGGAAATAAGGGCACTGAAAGATGTCCAGACAGACGTAAATCTGCTTCTGGTCAACGCCCTCTCTCTTCAACGTCCAATCTATTCAACGTCCAATCTATTCAACGTCCAATCTATTCAACGTCCAATCTATTCAACGTCCAATCTATTCAACGTCCAATCTATTCAACGTCCAATCTATTCAACGTCCAATCTATTCAATATCCTATCTATTCAACATTTATCTCTTCTATGTCTAATCTCTTCAACGTCTTCTCTATTCAACGTCCAATCTATTCAATGTCATATCTATTCAACATTTATCTCTTCTACGTCTAATCTCTTCAAAGTCCTCTCTATTCAACGTCCAGTCTATTCAATGTCCTATCTATTCAACATGTATCTCTTCTATATCCAGTCTCTTCAACGTCCTCTTTATTCAACGTCCTAATTCTTCAATGTCCCATCAGGTGGAGCATGGGGGGGGGGGCAGCAACAGAAGGGTGGTAGGAGAAAGGTAAATTGAAGGACTAAATCATGGTCGTCATTTGAGTACGGCTGGGATGGGGGCGGATTATCATCGACCCTTTTCCAGCCCTTCCACCGCCAACATTTTAGGCGGGTTTTTGTGATAAGAGTTTTATATTATGTAAATAAAGAACAAAAAAATAACCCATACAAATCATGGAGGGAATACATTTTAAATTTCTTCAACACATCTCTGGAAGAATTAGTGAAAGTCAACGACCAAATCCAATTATTTTGTGTGAACATTTATTAACTGGTGGAATGTAGCAGATTGAATATTATAACAACATAAAGATTAACAACAGAATAAATCAAATAGGAAAAAAATGGAATAAATCTCTGAATTTGTTTTTAATTTATTGAGAACATTTGCATGAACTTTGATATGCAAAAATAACACTTCTCTATATTCATTAGCGACACTTTTCACAAAGAAAATAATACAATCGATTCTTGATTAATATTTGACCATATTGTTTTTGCCCAAACGGCCAAGCCATTGTATGGCCCAGTTGAAATGGCCAAGCCATTGCACTGCCCAGCTGAAATAGTCAAGCCATTATATTTCCCAGTTGAAATGGCAAAGCCATTGTATGGCTCATCTGAAATATTAACATTTTGATTCCCATCAAAGTTAATGAAATATTTTTAAGTTTTAATACATAAGGCATAAAGTATATATCTGTTGTAATCTATGTTTTGAACAGTTAAAATACAATATAAAATATGATGGTCTTCAATGTATAGGTATATATATATATATATATATATATATATATATATATATATATATATGTACTCTCTGTTTTAAATGTGTTGAATATTATCTTATTGATTGGCTTATGATTAAAATTTTTACAATAATTTCACACAAAAGTTCATACACATTAAAGTTAAACTTAAAATTGCATTCATAAATTCATAAAAAATTGCCAGTTAAAGGTATGTAGCATTAAAAAGTTAAATGCTTAACCATAATGAATAATGAATCTACCATACTAGTTAATCAGTGTTTATGATTATCTGAAACAAAATAATACTGGTGTGCTAGTCTTATAAAATATAAATTAGATTTCAAATTCTGAAATGTTGAATGAATATATTTGAATTAGGATAGGCTGGAACTTAATAAAGCTAACATAATCTCTTTCACTTTCAAAGATATACAGAATTTTAAAGATAAGTTCAGTTTAAAGATGTGTACTGTTTAAAGATAAGTTCAGTTTAAAGATGTGTACTGTTTAAAGATAAGTTCTGTTTAAAGATGTGTACTGTTTAAAGATAAGTTCAGTTTAAAGATGTATCGAATTTACAGTTGTGTAGAGTTTAAAAAAAAATTTGTGATTTTAAAGAAAGATGTGTAGAGTTTAAATAATAGTACAGTATTAAGATGTCTATAGTTTAAAGATGAGTACAGTTTAAAGATTAGTACAGTTTAAAGAAGTGTGCAGTTTAAAGATGATTACAGTTTAAAGATGTGTAGAGTTTCTTATCTTAGAGACGTCATTGTCTTCCATGATGTGATTAGTTTTAGTCTTGTTACTGACTGAGTTGACTTTAAAAGTGTAGGTGACTGTTGTATTCTCAGTATCACTGTCGCTCACTTCTTGTTTCGGAGCCTTGGACGCGCGAAATACGGAGAAAATATATAAAGGGCTGGTCTCAGCCTTGACGTATCTCTGTGTACACAAAGACAGGATAAGACCGACTGCCATGGTAACCAGGATTCCGATGACGCTGTACCACACGTAAGAGATGTCGTACATAAAGAAGGTCAAGCTGTAAGGGTCGTGACCCGCCGACGTCTGAGTGGTCAAGTCAACTGCCACGTCCGTGGACAGAAGATAATGTGACGTGATGTCCAGGGAAGAGTTCTGGAAACACATGTCAGACGGTGGGCCGGGCAGGGGTCTGGTCTTCCTTCCGTGAAGATGCATCCCGATGACGATCCACAGATTCACGGCGATGGACACAGCCCCACCGCTGAGTGCTCCGAACTTGTTGGCTCTGGAGAAGATGGCTCCGAGGAGGAAGGCTCCTGTGACGGGACTCCCAAAGGCGCCCACGATGGTGATAATTTTCTGCGCAACGGTACCTTCGATCCCGATAGCCACAAAGCCCGTGCCTATAACCAGCAGACCGTAAATTAGAATAAAAATCTTGAGAATAATGAAGCGCTGAAGTTCAGAAAATTTTGACAGAGGTTTTTTCAAAACTTCATCCACTGTGTTGGTAGCCATTGAGTTTATGCCTGGTGATGACAGAACAAGGATTAGTACAAATTTTCTAATAGAATACACTCCAAGGATGTGAGTTATAGAAAGTAAACAGTATCAGAAACTAGCGGTTGCTCCTGGTGGAAGGACTACTCAATGCAGCACTGTTCCCCTGCAGATAGTAATAATGACTAGAAGACATTGCCCCAGCCCCGTAGCCAAGGGTGGGGACACTGGGGGGCCGTGCCCCCCGCTAGGTGTGGAGTGCCCCCCCCCCCCGCTTAAAAGAAGAAAAAGAGGAAAAAATAAAGAAAAAGTAACTAAAATGAGAAAGTACCCCCTTGCTGGGTATTGGTGCCCCCCCCTGCTTACTTTGACCTGGCTACGGTCCTGCATTGCCCTATGTTACACCTCAGAATGTTATATAATTGAATAAATTGTTGGATACGTTTCGTTTTAACAATTAAGTTATGGGATATAACTATATATAGTGTATCAAATTTTTAATTTTGTTATTGTAAGTGAAGGTTCTATTAACAGTATTTATGGCTCATCACTATTAGAAATTTATTTGTATCAATATTTGTTAATCCTACTTAGGTGTGTTGTGTGCAGTGGCATCATCAGGGGGCGCGGGCCGCTCCGGGTTGCACCATTTTTAGGGGTGACACAAAAATGAACAGTTCTAAATTTCATAGCAGAAAAACTCGGTCTGGTCGGTTTCAAAACCGATCATAGTTAAAAACATGAGCAACAGCACACGGTGCCACCATGCAGAGCAGTAGTACAGGGTGCCACCATGCAGAGCAGTAGCACAGGGTGCCACCATGCAGAGCAGTAGCACAGGGTGCCACCATGCAGAGCAATAGCACAGTATACCACCATGCAGAGCAGTAACACAGGGTGCCACCGTGCAGAGCAATAGCACAGTATACCACCATGCAGAGCAGTAACACAGGGTGCCACCGTGCAGAGCAATAGCACAGTATACCACCATGCAGAGCAGTAACACAGGGTGCCACCGTGCAGAGCAATAGCACAGTATACCACCATGCAGAGCAGTAACACAGGGTGCCACCATGCAGAGCGTCTGGAGCTTGGGTAAATGTATACGATTTAATGCTGTTCGGATCAATCTGGTGTTATTTTTAAACGCGCTAAAAATGACGCATGTTGTCACGTGGTTCATTGAAATTGGAGACGTAGTTTACAAACACAGTTCATTAAAGTAATATATATTGTTCTGAAATACAGTCAGTTATAATACTATCGTTTTTATCGCGCAAGTATTTTAAAGCAAATTATCTCAGGTAAAATACAGGAAAATTCCAAAATAGTACCATTGCTAGAATGGTAGACGTTTTTGAGGGTGGGGGGGTGACACCTTGAATTTTTCGCACTGGTTGTGTGCAATACATAAGTCACTCTTAATTGCTGATACAGTGCACAGAGTACTGCTCAACATGTACAGTACATATATCTAACCTGCTGATACAGTGCACAGAGCACCAGAGGCGAAAACTAGACCAAACTTTCAGGGGGGGGGGGCAAAAAAAAATCACTTGTATTAAAAAATCACGTTATTTATATATCTGTATTTTATTTTTAACAAATTTTGGTTTAATCTTTTAATTTTTTTTTATTTTGGGCGGGAGGGGGCAAATGCTCCCAATGCCCCCCCTATGTGCGCCACTGCAGAGCGCTACTCAACATTACAGTACATATATCTCACCTGCAGGTACAGAGCACAGAGCACTACTAGACATATACAGTAATATATCTCACCTGCTGACACAGTGCACAGAGCACTGCTCAACATTACAGTACATATATCTCACCTGCTGACACAGTGCACAGAGCACTGCTAAACATGTACAGTACATACATCTCACCTGCTGACACAGTGCACAGTGCACTACTAAACAATGCAGACATGTACAGTCCAGGTATTCCAGGGTAACCAATCATCGCTGTCAGGGCAAAGAATGGCGGGGTTTGATTCCTGTTCTTGATAAGTCCAGCCTGATAGAAGAAACAACTTAGTTTGAACAGATACATTAGACTGATACAATAGACTGATACAATAGAATGATACATAGACTGATATATAGACTGACACATTAAGACTGATATAATAGACTGATACATTAAGACTGATATAATAGACGGATACATTAGACTGATAAAATAGACTGATACATTAGACTGATACATTAGACTGATACAATAGAATGATACATTAGACTGATACATTAGACTGATAAATTAGACTAATACAATAGACTGATACAATAGACAGATACATAAGACTGATACAATAGACTGATACAATAGACTGATACAGTAGAATGATGCATTAGACTGATACAATAGACTGATACATTAGACTAATGCATGGACTGATACAATAGACTGATACAATAGACTGATGCATTAGAATAATACATAGACCGATACAATAGACTGAAACAATAGACTGATACAATAGACTGATACATGGAAATATTCATTAGACAGATACATTAGACTGATACACTAAAGAAAATATTTGGCTTCTCAATAGATAGAGACATAAGAAAGTGCATTAAGTTGTACTTTACAGGGCCATCACAAGAGTTTAAAAATAGTCTTTCTATACCGTATGTGATTACCAATTTCAGTAAATCAAGGAAGGCTACTGGTTAAAGTAAAATATAATGTAACACCATTAAAGATTGTCTGCCTTGCGATTTAAACAAGATTTGACGAGTCTATGTTTTAATATGATGGAATTGTTTCCCTTGATGGTGACACCTTTTTATTTTAGAATCCTAACTATTTATGTCTGTCTATGTTTAAATTTTGTTCGGTATTTACGTTGTTAAGTTGTTTTTTTTTCATGTAGAGGCCACCTCTGCTCGTCAGAAAACTTCTATGTATTGGTGGGGAGGGGGGGCGGGGGCGCAAGATGTTTGGAGGTCCTAGTAAAAAAAACAACTTTTTCTTGTTATCATAAGGTTTAATAGGAATCAATACAAAGTCAAGGGCCTCTTTAGCCCCTGGGCTGTTACCTAGTTTGCCTCTCCATAAGAACTGATCTGGCTCCAGCCCCGTAGCGTAAAAATTCTACAGCAGGGGCCAGGCAATAGCAGGGGGGGTGCAGGTAATACATTTTACTAAGTTGATCAAATAAGCGGGGGGGGGGCAGACTAAACGCAGGGGGAGGCCTGGCCCCCCTAGCCCCCCGCACGCTAGGGCCTGTCTGGCTCTAGTAAGTTCACACCTTAGTTATCCCCAAAATGAAATCTGGATTACCTCAGCTTCAATGTATTTTACCTTAGTGTTTGGATCTGTTTTAAGTCTGATGGGAAACACATTAAAATCAAGGGAAGCAATTTCAATTTCGCTGAAGTATGAAGCAGACCAAGTTATCTTCCTTGTTTATTAATTTCAAGTCCGCTGGAAATACAGTGGCCTCAGCGTAGCGTGCGTTCAGCGTGAGTGGGGAATGGAAGGGTTCGTGACTCGATATAAACTAAAAAAAACAACGTAATCAGTTCCAGGTCGCTGATATAACTTTAGAAAATTACTCAAAAAAAATAATATATGACAGCCCTTTTAATGAATACAAATATTAGTAAATCATGGAACGTTGGTCAGATGAGATTAAATATTAGTAAAACATGGAATGTTGATCAGATGAGATTAAATATTAGTAAAACAGGGAATGTTGATCAGATGAGATTAAATATTAGTAAAAGAGGGAATGTTGATCAGATGAGATTGGGGTGGGATGAAGAGGATACAAACGCACAATGCACACACTCCTTTATTTTGCAATCCATGTTTGACTGTCACGTTCAGATCCTGATTTTACCTTTTTTTTACAATGACATCTGTGAGAGTAGTAACTTTACACTAATACCCTTTTCAAAAATAAATAAAAGCGATTTAACCACATTCGACAAGCAGATGCCAAAAAAAAAAACAATTGAAAAAAAGCAAATCAACACGAATCCAGCAAAAATACATCAGAAGGAATAAACAAGCAAAAATTAAACCTGTAAAAACAGGACGTTTTAGAGCATTTTCATGTATAAATAGAGAGGGAAGTAAGTCATGTTTAATAACTGTTACAAAAATATATAATGATTACGCCCCTTTGTTAAGCTTATCATCTATACATAATATATAAGCCCCTTAGGAACCCTGAAGCCCGGCCCTGAGAGGTCCTATCGCGAAATGAACTTTTGATGTACACATGGCAGGCCAAGACCTACAAAATGATATATACATCATGGGTCTAGGACTTATGGTTGCTGAGATATAGGGCGCTCCTTTGTTAATATAGCTTATATAGTAAAACAAACGGTACTTAAAACGCCCCCTTTTTCGGCCCTCAGAGGTCAGATCGCGAAATGGACTTTTGATGCACACATAGCAGGCCAAGACCTACAAAATGATATATACATCATGGGTCTAGGACTTATGGTTGTTGAGATCTAGGGTGATGACGAACTGACAGACAGACAGACAGACAGACAAAACGGGGACAATAGAGAATTTTTTTTTCGAAAATGCTCTAAAAAGGAAGATAAAAGAATGATCTGTCTTCATCTCATACACACCAATAGGTTTAAAAAAAGAGTTTTAAAGTAGAACGTGGGTTTTGATAGTAAGCAAAAATCGTTTAATTATCGAAACATGGCATTTTATGTGTATTGTTAGCGTTGTATTGGCGGTGTTGGCGTGTTCTGCTTTAATGTTATCTTTGTTTTGGCGGTGTTAGCGTTGTTTTGGGGTGTTAGAGTGTTTTTGGCGGTGTTATCTTTGTTTTGGCGGTGTTAGCGTTGTTTTGGCGGTGTTAGCGTTGTTTTGGCGGTGTTAGCGTTGTTTTTGGGGATGTTTGCGTTGTTTTTGCTATTTCGCCATAGTTTTGGCTGGCGGTGTGAGCTGTGAACGTTGTTTTGGCGGAGTTTATTCTGCGTAATGTTTCGTCCAAGACCTTCATTAAGCGAGAGATAACTGCAGTCACTTATGAATCCTACATTTCAACTGCACCAATATGGCCTCATTGGCTGTTGAGAGAATCCTTTATTTACATATATCAAACACTTTGAAAGTCTCTACATTAAAGAGTTAACTAGTGTTCAACGTGGACCCTTTAACATGCTTGCAGTGTATTAAATGGTGTGTACAAATACATACCTAAACACACACACATCTTGCATACACATAAATACCTACACACATACAGTTAGTATACACATGCATAGCTACACACATGCATAGCTACATACCTACATGTACCTACACACCAGGGAAGAGGCGTGAGTTTTACAAGGGTGTTACCAGTCATTATTGATATACTTTCTTTTACATACAATTCTTCTACTGATAACTTAACCACTACATGATAACTTAACTCAACTATGTAGGCTTCATATAGTCGATTCTTTTGTATGAATAACTCTATGCTGATATTGATTTACTACATTCAAATGCACTCAATATGTCTAAAGAGTAGGGAATAAAATAAAGGCAGTGGCTTCGAATACGACCGGGTGTGTTTCGTATTTTTTTTTCCGAGACACGACCAGCAAACTTTGATGACGTCAGTAAACAGAATGAATGAGAACTCTTATTTACTGCAGACTTTGAGGACGTCATTTGCTGTTAATAATCGGAGATATTTTATAATATTTTTTTAAAAATAAATACGGCTTTGAATTATATATTTTAGTTGTCAGGATATATGCCTAAGACTAAGAGTTTTCGGGTCTGCCCAAGCCTAATAAAGTCGGACGAATAAAACAAAAAATTATGCGCTAAATTAGTATCTATCGTACCCCCCCCCCCCCCCCCAGAAAGCTAACACCCCCCCCCCCCCCCCCCCAGAAAGCTAACACTCGTTTTTTTCTGAATCTTATTATTATTTAGTAAATTTGAAATATGTAGGCTTCTCTGAATTTTTTTAAGTTTGACGCAAAAATGATGGTAAGGAAAAGTTATGTAATATTTAGCCTTAGGACTAGCTATACCCTGCAAAGCCTTTGCAGGAAGATAAACTATTGTAAAGCCATTGCCGAACCTAGGATTTGGGGGCCTTGCATTTTGACACTCGATACCATGACATGAGATTATGTTTTTTAATATTTAATGTAAAAAATAATTTTGGGGTCTCCCTCAAGCTGGAGCCCGGCGGGACTTTCGATTTTGGACCCCCCATCCCTTAAAATTGTTACGCCTCTGTGTTCAGCTTTGATACATATTTTCAAAATATTTTTTTTTTAAGTTATGAAATAGTTAAAAAAACCTAATTAGTTGTTGTTTCTTTTTTTTTCACAACATCCTAAAATATAAATTATTTCAATTTTAAAAAAATGTCAAAGATATCTAGTTAGTTAATTTTCATTAAAACAACTAAAAGGATACATTCTGAAAAAAAAAAAAACACAATAAAAAAAATATGTTTCAGGTAGGAATCGAACCTGGATATAGTCAGCATAAAAATGAGTCACAGACCAAACGGTTTCGCCACTGTGCCAGGAAGACACACAAGTAAATTGGTAATTTTAATGTATACGTAGACAAAATTAGTCGTTCTCGCGAAAAAAAAAATAACTTTAAATCATAAGAGTTCTATCTGTTTACTGATGTCATCAAAGTTTGCTGGTCGTGTCTCGGAAAAAAAAAATACGGAACACACCCGGTCGTGTTCGAAGCCACTGGGATTGATATGTTGAGCAATTCAGCAATTCAGTAGCAGTAGCCAGCAGTAAAAAAAAACTAGATAATTAACTCCCTTCGTGTTATCGCTGAACCACGACCAGTCACGGAAAAGAAAAAGTGGAGCATATTTTGATCAATCAAAAAGTCTACTTTGATATCAGATATAGATTTTTTTTAAATTCAGTCAGATATAAATTTAGATTATTTCCTCTATTTTTGTATCATTCTGGATAATTATAATTTATTTGTAAAAATATTTTGGTGAGAAGTCTGCAAGTAAAATATGATGTCGTCTAGTTTTGTCGCTGTCTATATATATATATATATATATATATATATATATATATATATATATATATATATATATATATACAAGTCTAACCCGAATTCAGATCTACAACATCTTTGCTTTTATGTCCAATTATCATTTGATTCTATGAGAAAATGCACAAATAGTAATATTATTAGAATATATATTAAATGTAAATATTGTTGAGCAACTTAAACTGCTATAAATGTCAACTATTTTATTTGTTTTGTTCTCTTTTTTTTTCTCTGCTTTTGTAGTAGTCCATAAGATAACATGAACGTCTTGTTTCTGCTACACACATACATCTAGATACACATACATTCCGTCACATGTACATTTAGTATACAGATACATACATTGACACAAACATCTAGTATTCACATACAAACATTCACACATACATCTAGTATATACATACTTTCCTTCACACATACACTTAGTATACAGATACATATATTGACACAGACATCTAGTATTCACATACAAACATTCACACATACATCTAGTATATACATACATACATTGACACATACATCTAGTATATACATACAAACATTCACACACACATCTGGTATATACATACAAACATTCACACACACATCTGGTATATACATACAAACATTCACACATACATCTGGTATATACATACAAACATTCACACATACATCTGGTATATACATACAAACAT
Organism: Bulinus truncatus; assembly: GCA_021962125.1. Taxonomy (NCBI): domain Eukaryota; kingdom Metazoa; phylum Mollusca; class Gastropoda; family Planorbidae; genus Bulinus; species Bulinus truncatus. Next base: position 1,544,224 of record JAGDYQ010000192.1, read on the forward strand.
TCACACATACATCTGGTATATACATACAAACATTCACACATACATCTGGTATAAACATACAAACATTCACACATACATCTGGTATAAACATACATACATTCACACATACATCTGGTATATACATACATACATTCACACATACATCTGGTATATACATACATACATTCACACATACATCTAGTATATACATACAAACATTCACACACACATCTGGTACATACATACAAACATTCAGACATACATCTGGTATATACATATATACATTCACACATACATCGGGTATATACATACATACATTCACACATACATCTAGTATATACATACAAACATTCACACATACATCTAGTATATACATACAAACATTCACACATACATCTGGTATATACATATATACATTCACACAGACATCTAGTATTCACATACAAACATTCACACATACATCTAGTATTCACAGACGAGTTACCTTGAGGGGGTCACAGCGTTTGAAGTGGAAGAAGGCGTATATCATGAGACCCAAACCCAAGACAAAAGCTCCGTAGATGATGACCAGGAAGCCGTTGATCACCATGGTTAGCTTGGCTGACGTAATGGACTTCACACCGGACAGCCTCTTCACGGTTGACTGACTGTAGGCTGAAAACAACCTGAATAAAAGACGACAATTGAAGTACATGGCTGTAGTAGGTAGTGCCGAAATCAAACCTTAACAATTGAAAAACACAACATTAAAACAGTATAACAACAGTATAACAACAGTATAACAACAGTATAACAACAGTATAACAGGCATCCGATGTACAAATCAGTGATACTTGCTGTGAACCTACCAAATTTCCATACATTATTTAAAAGGGGGGGGGGGGTCATTCATTTATTATGTCGATACATTTTAGTGCCCCTCCCCGCTATATTGTTTGGTATCAGATTGCTGTATTGAACAGGCCCTGAGTAAATACATAGACAACAATAAGAGGTCAGTATCTTTGATGTTGTCCGAAATTCCATTGTTAAGAATGCCGTTAGCTTATATAGGGGCCAATAAGGGCAGGGACATTTAACTTGTGTTTGTATTGCACCACTCTACTTGTATTTGTATTGCACCAGTCTACTTGTGTTTGTATTGAACCACTTTACTTGTGTTTGTATTGCACCAGTCTACTTGTGTTTGTATCGCACCAGTCTACTTGTGTTTGTATCGCACCACTCTACTTGTGTTTGTATCGCATCACTCTACTTGTGTTTGTATCGCACCAGTCTACTTGTGTTTGTATTGCATCATTCTACTTGTTTTGACCCTAACCTTCTTATTAATGTGAAAAACATTTTTCGCACATCAATATTATGTTAAAAAGAATTGTTTGCGCCTAACAATAGGCTAAAAATACTTTGCAATTCAAGGGAATTAACCTTAAAAAGAATGCAGCAATGTACTAAAAATAGTTTTTAACACAAGTAATTTCATAGATATAAAGCCTATGAGTCATATTAATATATTAAATAACTTTGGATTCCTGGGGAAATACCACCAAAGATAGTCAAATTTTTCGAAGCCATCTTCCCTCTCCCAAACCTATTTTGTTGATGTAATAACTGGAAGACCCTCTAATAATGAATACTGCGATAAGATAAATAATCCTTACATTTATAATTCTGGTACTTTGTTATTCTTCTAAACTGTTTAAATTATTCAGGTCTATATTATCTAGAGCTGATTAATTTAATATGGAAACAATAAATTTGATTAGGTAGTTTACTATGTGGTGAATTTCATTTTAAAAATGAGTACAATGCCTACATACAATATTTTTTAGTTTATTGAACTAACCAATAATAAATGTTTACTATTTATAACAGACCTAAATACTACGTACCAATGTACAATTTATAATTGATCAACAATTGAAAAGTTTTGTACCATTCATGATAGATAAAATGTGTATGCCATTTATTAATGAGCTGACCAAAATGGTGTATACCATCATCTATAACTGACCCAAATAGTGTGTAGTCTATAGCTGACCAAAATGGTGTGTACCATCTGTAATTGATAAAAATAGTCTGTTATCTGTAGCTGACCAAAATGGTGTGTACCATATAAAAATTACCAAAATACTGTGTGCCATCTGTAATTGACAAAAATAGTCTGTAGTCTATACCTGACCAAAATGGTGTGTACCATATATAACTGACCAAAATGGTGTGTACCATCTATAACTGACCAAAATGGTGTGTAGTCTATAACTGACCAAAATGGTGTGCATCATCTCTAACTGACCAAAATTGTGTGTACCATCTCTAACTGACCAAAATGGTGTGTATCATCTCTAACTGACCAAAATGGTGTGTATCATCTCTAACTGGCCAAAATGGTGTGTATCATCTGTAACTGACCAAAATGGTGTGTACCATATATAACTAACCAAAATGTTGTGTAGCAAATAACTGACCAAAATGGTGTATACCATCTTTTAACAGACCAAAATGGTATGTACCGTTTTAAACTGACCAAAATGCTGTGCCTCCAATGATGGTCCCCCACCAGGTATGGCGCTCTCTTGGGTCAGGACTTATTTCACTGAAGTCTGTCCTTCCTCCAGCTTCAGCCAACACCAGAGCAGAATTACCTCCTCCAACTGTCAGGGTAACTGAGAAAAAGTTTAAATAAAATAAATGTACAAAATTAGAATGAGTAATGCTACATTTACTGGTACTCAATTAGAATGAGTAATGCTACATTTACTGGTACTCAATTAGAATGAGTGATGCTACATTTACTGGTACTCAATTAGAATGAGTAATGCTACATTTACTGGTACTCAATTAGAATGAGTAATGCTACATTTACTGGTACTCAATTAGAATGAGTAATGATACATTTACTGGTACTCACTTAGAATGAGTAATGCTACATTTACTGTTAGAGGAAAGGACGGTCGTGCGGTAAAACGTTCGACTGTCGACCTGATGGTACCTGGTTTAATCTGCGGTGAGAACCAAGGACATTTTTCAGGTCTTTGCTCAAGTTCCCGATATATCTCCTGTGATGCCTCCATGGCCACTGCACTATTGGCCATGGTGGGGATGAAAGAAGGGCACCATAAAAACTATCCCATTAGTGTTTTATAGGATCTAAGAGATTTCATCTCATCCTTACAGGGACTTCACACACATTTACTGGTACTCAATTAGAATTAGTAATGTTAATTGTACACATTTAGAATGAATAATGTTGCATTTATATGTACACTATTAGAATAATTAATGTTACTTGCACACTATTAGAATAGTAATGTTACTTGTACACAAATAGAATGAGAAATATTGCATTTACTAGTCTTGTCTGATATGAAGGGTTAATCTAAAGTATATAGTATTTTAGATTAATGTGAATTTTAAAAGCGATTAGAATGATGTACATTTTAAAGATGAACGATGGACTTAATTGGAATAAAGAGGTTTAAAAGTTATTGCATTTGGGCCAAATCTGTAATCATTTGATGAACAGATGAATAACACAGCTCAACAAAAAAAAATTTTTTGCGAATTGCCAAGAATGTTTGAATGAATTTATAACAATTCATGGGTGCTGATTTCAAAACTGCCACTACTTTTGGACTCCCCATAAGGTCTGCAAAAACTGTGTGGAGATCCTACGCAGTGGACAAATGGTGAGAAGAAAAGTTTCGGTGTACCAATGGTATGGCGAGAGCCGAAAGACTATTTTGGTGATTGTTATTTTTGTATTGTGAATGTTAAAGGCTTCAATCGCCGCAAGAAATCTAAGTGGGATTATCCTGATCTTGAATCTGCAAGGAGACCAATTCCACATAGCAGTGAAGTTCCTATACCAGTGTTTACTGGATTATTAGAGTTTTCACCATCAGACTCCGACGGGGGGGCAAGATCTGGAGTTTTTGGCAGGTGAAAACAGTGGAAGCGATTATGAAGGAAGTTCTTCAACACCTTTACCATTCAGCCAAGAAGAACTCAATGACCTAATACGAGACCGAAATCTGTCCAAGCAAGCATCTGAGCTTTAAAGCGTCCAGGCTCAATGAAAGAAATTTTCTCAAACCAGAAGTTAAAATAACATTTTATCGGAAAAGAGAAGAGTTTTTCTTCCATAATTCAGCCAAGAGGAAGATCTTGTTTACTGTAATGACATCCCTGGACTTCTGCTCCAAATGGGACTACAAGCTTGAAATGTGTTCTGTTACACAATGGTAACCGTTATGCATCTCTTCCCATTGCCCACTCAACAAAACTTAAAGAAGAGTATGAGAATATCAAAATACTAGAGCAGAAAGTCCGTTATTATGAGCATCAGTGGTCAATTTGTGTTGATCTAAAAAATGGTAAACTTCTTGCTTGGGCAGCAGTCAGGATACACTAAATACCCATGCTGCATGTGCCTTTGGGATAGCAGGGCAAGGCAAGATCATTGGACAAGAGTGACATGGCCTGCAAGGGAAACCATGACTGTAGGTAAAGAAAATATCATCAACAAGGCACTGGTTGTCAAAAATAAGATAATTCTCGGACCGCTTCATATCAAATTATGTTTAATGAAACAATTTGTTAAGGCTTTGGACAAATATGGCGATTGGTTCAAGTATATTTGCAGATCATTTCCCGGATTGAGCCTGGAGAAGCTGAAAGCTGGGATTTTTTACGGTCCTCAGATTCGGAAACTCATCAACGATCGAAATTTTACTAATTTCATGGATCACCTTGAAGCTTCTTCATGGAACAGTTTTGTTTCAGTTGTCAGGAACTTTTTAGGTATTAACAGATCAGAGAATTACGAAGAACTGGTGCAAGATATGCTCGCTAACATCAGAAACATTGGAACAAATATGAACATCAAGGTACATTACCTGCACTGTCATTTAGACAAATTTCCAGGTAACCTTGGGGACTTCAGTGAGGAACAATGTGAGAGGTTTCATCAGGATATGAGGGTGATGGAGGTGAGATATCAAGGAAGATGGAACATACATATGATAGCTGACAATTGTTGGAGCCTCCAGCGCAATTGACCGAACGACACACACAAAAGGAAGTCGAGCAAACAGCGATTTGCTAATGCATTACCATAGACAATAAACATATTAATTAATTAATTAATTAGACATAATTAGTTTTTCAAATGAAAATGTTTTCCTCTAAAACACTATTACACATATTTTTGAACAAATTTCTGCATGACCATTAACAGTTTCACTACTATTTGTTAGTATACTATTTTACTTCATGCAATTCTTGGCAATTTTCAAACACGGTGCATGCATTATTTCATTAATTTTAATTATCTCGAAAAATAGGGCCAATCTAGCAAAAGCACTTACATATTCTAAATCAGCATAGTTGACTTTGTATAAAATGATTCAAATATCACTGGCAATGAATTCACTGTTTACCAGTATAATAAATGTGCCAGTTTTTTTATAAATGATTTAGCCAAATCAACAATCATCATTGAAGAAACCATTTAGTTGGGAGTGGTATACAGTGGCGTATGTAGAGGGGGTGGTACATTTAGTTGGGAGTGGTATACAGTGGCGTATGTAGAGGGGGTGGTACATTTAGTTGGGAGTGGTATACAGTGGCGTATGTAGAGGGGGTGGTACATTTAGTTGGGAGTGGTATACAGTGGCGTATGTAGAGGGGGTGGTACATTTAGTTGGGAGTGGTATACAGTGGCGTATGTAGAGGGGGTGGTACATTTAGTTGGGAGTGGTATACAGTGGCGTATGTAGAGGGGGTGGTACATTTAGTTGGGAGTGGTATACAGTGGCGTATGTAGAGGGGGTGGTACATTTAGTTGGGAGTGGTATACAGTGGCGTATGTAGAGGGGGTGGTACATTTAGTTGGGAGTGGTTTACAATGGCGTATGTAGAGGGGGTGGTACATTTAGTTGGGAGTGGTATACAGTGGCGTATGTAGAGGGGGTGGTACATTTAGTTGGGAATGGTATACAGTGGCAGGGGCATATCTGGAGGGGGTGGTACATTTAGATGGGGGTATTTTACAGCGGTACAAGTCAGTGTGGTATATAACTAGGAGGCGGAACCTAACAAGAGAGGGTGGTTCTGTAACCTGTAAGGCCTTTTAAAAATCCACCCCGGATGCTACTAGTACTAGTTTCGCTATACATGTACAGTAATGTACACTGCTGTGAGAACATTTTATTTCATACCTTACCTCGACCGATGAGCACACCAAAAGCTACAAACATGAGAGTACACAGAAACGCGTCTGTCCAAACAAAACTTTTCAATCCACCAATCAGAGTGTAGAACGTGGCAATTAGACCAACAACAATGATACAGAGGGAAAAGTCTAGTCCTCCACCAACCTGCAATTAAAAAAACAATAAAAACAAACAAACAATATAGAACTTCCAATGCTAAATTCAAACAACGTTCGTTGATAGATCCGAAAATATCTTACAGCACAGCGGTTACTGCACAGATTTATTTTTTATACTAGCTGTACCCTGCAAAACCTGTGCATAGAGTTATATCCCCTTAAGCTTGATCGGTAGGCTATGTTATTTTTTGGTTTTGGGCAGATCCGATTTTATCATGATTGTATTTTAAACTGGAATACTGTTGAATTAATTCTTTACTTTCGATTTAACGCAGAACCCAAATCGCTTTTATATATATTACTAGCTGAATCCTGCAAACCTTTGCAAAGAGTTATATGACCTTAGGTTTGATCAGTAGGTTATTTTTGGTTTCGGGCAGATCCGATTTTTTTCATGATTTTTATTACTATCATTTACGTTGGACTATTTTAAACTGAAATACTGTTGTATTAATTCTCTACTTTCGATTTAACGCAGAACCCACACCGCTATTAGTTATACAGATTATTATTATTAGTGTATTGCGTCTAGAATCAGTCATAAGCTTTAACGGAACATGGCTTGCACCCTGAGAGGTAATGGCAACCTTCTAACGGAAGGCCTACATGGCTTACACCCTGACAGGTAATGGCAACCTTCTAACGGAAGGCCTACATGGCTTGCTCCCTGAGAGGTAATGGCAACCTTCTTCCCTGTCATCATTTTTTATTTATCTGCTATATAAATTATTCTTTCAACATAGAACAAGGGTTCTTGAAAATGTCATTCTGTTTCTCAGCTGACCCTCTCTGTCAGTGCAGAATCTAGAGATTTGGGGGCCGGGGGCTTGGCATCTTTGGGGGCCCCTGCATTTTGTTATTTGACATCATAAAATGAAATAATGTACTAAATATTTAATGTAAAAATAATTTTGGTGGGGTGGGGACTCTCGAATTTGGACTCCCCCTCCTCCCCCCACCCTAGGTACGCCTCTGCTCTCTGTAGCTTCAGATTTATCAGATACTTTTTAGTTTCCATGTAGTAACATATTCAAACATATAAAAACATCTACAAATATTTACAAACCCTGTTAAGAAGTTTACAAAGTCTAATAATTATAACTCGTACATTCCTTTAAGGTATCCACAAACCAAAGCTAATTTCGCGTATCTAGGTAGCTCGCGAAATTCGCCCCTCTTTCACGGCAATGTATTTATATGGAGATGCTCAAACCGCGGAGAATTTCCGCGGCGGTGCAAAGAAATTTCGCGGCATCGCTTCTAGCAGAGTTTTTTCGCGTTTCGCGAGTGTAAACCATCCAAAATGGCTGCCTAGAAACATCGACTCAAATGAAAATCAAGGTTAAAATTAATGTAAATATCTTAAAATTAACAAATAAGACATACATTTATATATAGAAACATGAACTTTATCAGATTATACCAACAAGCAATTAAGCCTGTTCCATTCTGGACACAGGACGTGTTAGCGCATTTTTGTGTTATGCATCAGTACGTATTTTAGCTTTCAGTAAATATTTTTAAATTTTGGAAATGTTTATGAATTCAATTGTGTAATTGTAAAGGATGTTTTTCGAAAATAAAATTATTGTGGCTGAAGAATAAATACTGTACTGCGCAGAACACGTGTGACGTCAATCTTGGTGAAACTACGTGCTGCAGTATTTCGCACCAAATGAATGGGTTATTGAACATATAAGGTGTAGAATGGGGCCATGAAAATGGCATAATTATTAATATAGCTTACATAGTAAAAAACGGTAAAAAACTGATGTCCAGCCCTCAGAGGTCAGATCGCAAAATGAACTTTTGCTGCACACATGGCAGGCCAAGACCTACAAAATGATATATACATCATGGGTCTAGGACTTATGGTTGTTGAGATCTAGGGTGATGACAGACAGACAAAACGGGGACAAAAAAGTAAGTTTTTTTTTCAGTTTTTACTTATAAAATACAATAACTGTAGAAAGTGTTTCATAAGAAGAAAATGTCTGCCGACGTCCACAAACAAAAAAAAAGAAAAAGAAAAAATTCATTATTTCCGGTCGGCTGACGCCCACTTTCGCTTCGCCTATGTGTAGCGAGGGTTTTTCGCGCTTAGAAAAATATCACGTGAGAAATAGCGGAAAGTTTCGCTTTGGTTTGTGGATACCTTTAAAAACCATTATTCGTATAGAATTTAAATTACAAACAATGGGCATCATCAATTTAAATTTGGTCTTTCCGAAAGCCGCCATTTTTTCTTATTATTCTATTGTATATAAATGTTAGGATGCTACATTAGTTCAAAAGAAAATGGCGGCATATTTATATTCATTATTAGAGGACTTAAATAGCGATGCACTTTCTATACGCCGGATTTAGACTTGATCAGGCCCTAAACTATAGTTATGTAGCTTATACATAAATCCTGCACTCCGCTTTCTGCATGATCTACATTCTGTGGTTCCCACTAATTTTTCGGAGCTATGTGCCTATTTGGACGGAAATTAAAATTTGTTTGAGCAACATAAAAATCTAGGCCAATGAAACTAAACTTATGTGCACTCTGTTGTAAAGTGTGCGCACGCTCGGCGAGGTATGGCACAGCTTGGAGGGAACTTAGCAAAGACCAATCAGTTTGCTTTTAGTGCATCTAAATTTCAGCACTAGTATTATAGAATTACTTGATCAGTATCGAAGAATTACGTTAACGCAGTGGCTGCGGGTAAGGCTAACGTACTCCGTATTATTTTTGTCCGGGGTACGGCTATATATGTGCGCATGCGCGATATACGGACTCCGTATTATTTTTTTCGGGGTCCGTCTATAGATATTGTGCCTAACCATAACCCTAATCCTAATCCTAACCCTAATCCGAACCCTATTCCTAACCCTAACCCTAGCCCCGAAAACAAAAAAATATGCAATAAAATGCTGTCCGTCTGCCGCATATGCGCACATCTATAGCCGTTCCCCGGAAAAAATAATACGGAGTACGTTAGCCGTAGCCGTAGACACTGCGTTGCGTTAAATAGTTGTACTCAATAACATTAGCGATCTTACCTCAAGGCCAAGAGCAGGGGGCAGCAAGGAAATGCCCATGAAGAACATCATCATCAAAATTGTGACAACGACAAAAAAGTGTCTGACGAGCAGTGAGTCGTATCTCTTCTCCATGTACTCAAACACACTCGTGATGCCCAGCGGGTGAAGCAGGGGGACCACTGTGAAGGAACCAATCACGAAGGCGATGCCGAAACCAATATGGTTGACAAAATACATGCATCCAAATGTGTAAATGTCTGTGGGTGACCCCATTAGTGTAACGGCTGACTGGAAACAATAAAGGAAAGATCATTTCAACACATGTTTACTTTAAACTCGCTACAATTTGACTCCATAAATCACACGAGTATTTGAAAGTAAATATAATATTCTTTCATTTCTTTGTTTTGATAGACTACTTTATGTGACTAAACTAATGAATTTGCGTTAAAGTTTGAAAAACAAAAAAACTAATAAAATTATATAATATATATATATATATATATATATATTCTTATTTAATAAAACTATTGTATTGATATCAAGCTCCAAAATCAATTTATTTAATCGGTTCAAAAGATAGGCCAATCTTATTAACTTACCAACAGAAGACAAATAGAATTTCCAGGTTATAAACAACTATTTCAATCGCCCCATTTAATTTACAAGGTCGACTAGATATTATTTATTAAATATCGCACCGGATGTCTCCTCAACCACCCCCTCCCCCAACAACAACCTAACGTCTTATTATTGAAATTTCATCTCCAAGTGTATAGAGAAATACAAATTATTACAAATACATGTTAGATGTGAAATCCCTTTTTTTAATATAAGATCTCAGGTCACTTTCACAGAACAGTTCCTTCAAAATGTTCTCGCCCATGTCATTAGAACGTAGAACTTTAAAACATAAACAATGATTCTTCATTTACAATGAAATAAAGGACTAGCACAGGGTTGGCAATAACACGATCATGTGGATAAAATATGGCATGCCAGAAAATTTTCCGGCATGCAAAAAAAATTTTTTTTAGCAAAACACAAATTATTTTATTAAGACTATTGAAGTGCTGACATTTCAGTTTGTTATCAATTTTAACACTTTGACAATAATCCTTTTTGTCATGCATATCACAAGCGCATTGTAGTGTACTAACTAATATGACAAAGTGAAGTTTTCTCCACTACCTACACATTGTGCCTCCATCTTTCTATTCCTATTCAAAACATTATTCAACCCCACCCCCCCACCCCCACCCCAACCTCAGTGTTGCTATGATAAAATAATTTGTATGAATGAAACCATTGACTAAGTTCTGCCTACCATGTATGTAGCAAATATCGAGATGGTCACAGGTATTAACGTGGTTATTCTCTCACCGGGCAGGCATCGATCTTTCAGAGACTTGATCCTTTCTTTCACGGCGAATACGATCCCTTTACACAGTGGCACAAACAGGCAGATCATGATGATGACTACATCCTCTGTGCCCAGAAGTTTGTTGGGTTCCATCCTTCACAACTGACGGAGCTGTGGACATGGGAGACCTGACAGTGGCCTGTTGAGACGATAAGACAAGTCAGAGTTATGTTCACTACCTACTGACACAAGCACCACATCGTCACACATTTATATACTTGTAGAAGACACTCCGGGTCGAGACGCCCGCAGATTTTGTTTTTCTGTCACACCCCCATCCACTCCCCCCCCCCCACCCCACCCCATCCATCCAATTTTTTTCAGACACAAAACAAAATAAATATTTCATATAAACAGCTAAATAATTGTACATTATTACAATGAACAGCTAAATAAGTGTACATCATTACAATGAACAGCTTAATAATTGTACAGTTTACAATGGACAGCTAAATAATTGTACATTTTTACAAAAACTGCTAAATAATTGAACATTATTACAATGAACAGCTAAATAATTGAACATTATTATAATGAACAGCTAAATAATTGTACATTTTACAATGAACAGCTAAATAATTGTACATTTTACAATGAACAGCTAAAAAAATAATTGTACATTTTTACGATGAGCAACTAAACAATTGTACAGTATTACAAAGAAATTAACCCATCATATTCTGTATTATTCAATCGAATTTAGCTATGTATGAAAACCTGGTATACATATGTATGCTTTCCATCTATTTTTATCATATTATAGAAAACTAGCCATCCCGAGTCGTAACATACGCCGCCGTATCAATCAATATAATTACTGTAATTATATTTTTAAATAAGCAATCAAACAAAATAACAGGCTGACATCTTCGAAAAAATACATAGTAAACAAAGTTTAACTTTGACCTATCATGTGCAGACTTTATGGTCACTATCTGGTACCTTCCAGCAACTTGTTTTTTTTTTATTTTATTGTTTTTTTTTTCATTCAGCATTCCCTCATTTCCGCGGTTAAACGGATACAGAATTTACCGCGACGGGGGATAAATGAAATAGTTTCGTATTTAGAGCACATAAAAACATGATCAAGGGCGGATTTAACGGGGGGGGGAGGGTTGAACCCCCCTCCCCCGTTACCGCAAGTTTAGGGTAAGACATCATTAAATTATTGAAATATTTTTTGTTCTAAGACGGGAGGACGGACTATAATTTTAACATTTCAGCTTTGCCCCCTTTCCGTCAAAGTTTTTTAGGTCCGCCCCTGAAAATGATTACGACCAAACAATACTGTTTTAAAATTAGGCCTACTGGAGCTGTCTAGACATAAAATAGTATTGTACAACCACCATTGCGCTCGTATCATTCGCTTAATTTATTTCACTATATAAAAGAACAAAAACGTCATATAAGAAATTAAAATAATCTGGTTTTATAAAAGAAATCAGAAAAATTTAAATTTATCTGTGACATCCCTCCCTTCTGAACCCAGCTATAAATAGTCTTGCAAGCTGATGTAATAATTACTGGGGTTTTTTTTTCCCGCTGTCACTTGCTGTGACCCAGCCCTCGTCTCCCAGCAACTATAGTGGTTTTTTTTCACTATCGCGATTTCCGGCTGCGTCTTCTTCTCGAAGAGGAGAAATATATATATAGATACGGCCAATATTTTAACAATTTACTTCGAAATACTACATCACAGTTCAAAGTTACCTTTCTTTTACTCATGAAAACTACGTTTTATTATAACATAACAATAAAAGCAAGGTCAATTATTTTGCAAAATTATTTTGTACAGAACATATTCCATATAATCCACAGTTGGTTCAATCCACAGTTGGTTTAACCCAAACTTGGCACAATCTTTACTTGTTACAATCCACTTATGGTTCAATCAACAGGGGCTTCAATCTCTGTTGGTTCATTCCACATGCAAGTTCATCCACTGTTGGTTCAATCCGCAGTTGGTTTGATTCAATATTAATCCAGCATTAACAGCTATAACTTAAGAATTGTATTTTGTTTTAATGAGAACGATACACAAAACGTCCAGATTTTCAATTTGAGGACTTCCAGGTATTTTGTATTTTTTACGACAATAAACAACCATTTTTCTTTCGGTTCTATATACAAGTAAAAAACAAGGAAACATTTGGAAGATCTTTCTGAATGTCTATCTTGGTATTGACATATCCACAGTTTGTGTTTGTATTAAAATATCCTCATTTTGTATTTGTATCAGTACAGAGCAGAGGTAGCTATAGTATGGAGCAGAAGTAGCTATAGTATAGAGCAGAACTAGTTTTAGTATGGAGCAGAGGTAGCTATAGTATAGAGCAGAGGTAGCTATAGTATGGAGCAGAGGTAGCTATAGTATAGAGCAGAACTAGTTTTAGTATGGAGCAGAGGTAGCTATAGTATAGAGCAGAGGTAGCTATAGTATGGAGCAGAGGTAGCTATAGTATGGAGCAGAGGTAGCTATAGTATAGAGCAAAACTAGTTTTAGTATGGAGCAGAGGTAGCTATAGTATAGAGCAGAGGTAGCTATAGTATAGAGCAGAACTAGTTTTAGTATGGAGCAGAGGTAGCTATAGTATAGAGCAGAGGTAGCTATAGTATGGAGCAGAGGTAGCTATAGTATGGAGCAGAGGTAGCTATAGTATAGAGCAGAACTAGTTTTAGTATGGAGCAGAGGTAGCTATAGTATAGAGCAGAGGTAGCTATAGTATGGAGCAGAGGTAGCTATAGTATAGAGCAGAGGTAGCTATAGTATGGAGCAGAGATAGCTATAGTATAGAGCAGAGGTAGTTATAGTATGGAGCAGAGGTAGCTATAGTATGGAGCAGAGGTAGCTAGAGTATAGAGCAGAGGTTATGGATATAGCGCATCAAGCTTTGAAAACCATTTCTTCGTTTCTAATTACAGACTTTTCATGGTTGAATTCTTTATACTGTTGTTTGGCTATAATATTATCTCTTTGTTTTTCTATTATTGCTTGTGTGTTGTGTAGTCTGTCTATGCTGTTGTTGTTGTTGTTTAGTGTTATATAAGTTTAACTTCTTCCTTTGTCTTGCATTTATCTTCACTTCTTTTTCTGTCTTACAATCTGCAACTGAAATGTATACTCTTGTCCTTTATCTAAAAATTACCCATATTGCTTTCTCTATATATATTACAGTTTCCAACTATTACGGTGCTTATATAATATATATATATTACAGATCAAACAGACAGACAGACGGACGGACGGACGGACCAACGGACGGACGGACGGACGGATGGACAGACAGACAGACAGATAGATAGATAGATAGATAGATAGATAGATAGATAGATAGATAGATAGATAGATAGATAGATAGATAGATAGATAGATAGATAGATAGATAGATAGATAGATAGATAGATACCACATGTGTTCCTACCTGTCATCGAGGGCTGTAATAGTCCCATGTCGCCCACCTCATTATGTGCACACTTTGTAACCTTTGATCTTTTTATATAATGCCCCCCTCTGACGGCCAGTACACACATACCTCACTAGATCAGCTGAGTGTGTTGACACACCACTACACGGTCAATAATGATTGCACTGTACGTTCAGCACGTCGACTAGACCAGATTAATAAACGATGTTAAAACATGCAGGCATACACAATGAATCCATAGGCGTGTGCAGTTGATGATGAACCGATTTGAAACATTTATTACTGTTACTTAAACTTACTTTATCAAATGAACATTATCAAATGTGTCTTCATTTATACAAATACATTTTGATTGTTTATTCTCTAATTATTTTATGTGTAATCTATTAAAACTTCAAATAAACTGTGGTGCAGAAAAACAATGAGCTGCATGAAGGCATCATATTGAACATAAAATATATAATTTATGAGTGAAACTTTTAAGCTGTATTAGTGGCATTAACTGCTTCCCCATTTTAGTAGCGCGGGTAATTTTCAAGTAATTTACATTAAAACCAGTTGGTCAAGAAGAAACTACTTTTTGTCCTGTCTCCAGTGCCGTAACGAGCTTAACTTCCCCCCTGCGCAAAACCCCTTTTCTACATTTTTTTCGCCCCCCCCCCTAAAAAATACATATTTTTTTGTATGATATGTAAATTTGGATCCCTCCTACTACGAGTGCCCCCCACGTATGATTTCTCCCCCCTCCCCCCCTCTCTCTCCCCTCCCTCTCTCAATCCCTAAAGTAAATAAAATGTGTGCCAAATGTGTACAAATAAAAATAACTGTGTCATTAGTCAAGTGTTTAAAATGTTTTACAATAAAATTTAGCAATTTATGTCTTCTTATATTAAGCATTTCCACAACATGTTATTATGACTTATGTTTTACTTTTATTAAGCCCTACATTTATGTTTCGCATTATGTGTATTATGACTCCGATTGCATCATCACAAACTGTGTTGATATCATGACATTGACATATATTTCCTGATCATACAACTATGCTAGTTGTTAGTTCACTGCAGTTTTTTTAATATTTCTATCTGACTGTATTTTGCTGACTGTTTCTTTCATGTGCTTAACAACCAAACCCATAGTCAAACGAGTTATCATCTTGTTATGTGCAACAAATGTAATTTATAGCGGATATCGCCGTTTATGTGTATGTTCGGACATTGGTTAGTAGTGTGATATACAACATTGCTTCTCAAACTTTTTGAAGTCACGGCCCCCCTTAGAACGCCAATCAATATGTCGCGGCCCCCCCCCCCCTATTTTTTTTGGTTTAGATTGCTTAAATTTATAATTTTAAACTTCTATATTCAACCTTTTACTAGTCAATACATGCTTTTTCTAATGTTAACAATGAAAGAGTGAAAGGATGCAACATATATTAATATTATTTACATACTATACATTAGGTTAATTATATTTTATGTATCACATTTTTCGAAATTCCACGGCCCCCCTCCGGACAGTCCACGGCCCCCTAGGGGGCCGCGGCCCACCACTTTTAGAAGCACTGATATACAACATGGAAACGATTTCCTTACGACTGCGTGATGTGTTGTGGCCTTCTCACGGCTACGAGTAGGGCATGACATTTTCTAATAGACATATTTATAGGTGTACTTTGCTATCCGCTCATAGCTTTTCACTTCAAAGTACTACATATTTATAGGTGTACTTTGCTATCCGCTCATAGCTTTACACTTCAAAGTACTACATATTTATAGGTGTACTTTGCTATCCGCTCATAGCTTTACACTTCAAAGTACTACATATTTATAGGTGTTCTTTGCTATCCGCTCATAGCTTTTCACTTCAAAGTACTACATATTAATAGGTGTGCTTTGCTATCCGTTCATAGCTTTTCACTTCAAAGTACTACATATTAATAGGTGTGCTTTGCTATCCGCTCATAGCTTTTCACTTCAAAGTACTACATATTTATAGGTGTACTTTGCTATCCGCTCACTTAGCTTTTCGCTTCAAAGTACTACATATTTATAGGTGTACTTTGCTATCCGCTCATAGCTTTTACTTCAAAGTACTACATATTTATAGGTGTACTTTGCTATCCGCTTCATAACTTTTTTCACTTCAAAGTACTACATATTTATAGCTGTACTTTGCTATCCGCTCATAGCTTTTCACTTCAAAGTACTACATATTTATAGATTGTGCTTTGCTATCCTTCATAACTTTTCGCTTCAAAGTACTACATATTTATAGGTGTACTTTGCTATCCGCTCATAGCTTTTCACTTCAAAGTACTACATATTTATAGGTGTACTTTGCTATCCGCTCATAGCTTTTCCTTCTAATTACTACATATTCATAGGTGTACTTTGCTACTATTAGCTTTTCACTTCAAAGTACTACATATTTATAGGTGTACTTTGCTATCCGCTCATAGCTTTTCACTTCAAAGTACATACATTTATAGGTGTACTTTGCTATCCACTTCATAGCTTTTCACTTCAAAGTACTACATATTTATAGGTGTACTTTGCTATCCACTTATAGCTTTCACTTCAAAGTACTACATATTTATAGGTGTACTTTGCTATCCACTCATAGCTTTTCACTTCAAAGTACTACATATTTATAGGTGTACTTTGCTATCCACTCATAGCTTTCACTTCAAAGTACTACATATTTATAGGTGTACTTTTGCTATCCGCTTTCATAGCTTTTTCACTTCAAAGTACTACATATTTATAGGTGTACTTTGCTATCCACTCATAGCTTTTTTCACTTCAAAGTACTACATATTTATAGGTGTACTTTGCTATCTCATAGCTTTTCACTTCCAAAGTACTACATATTTATATTGTACTTTCACTTTTTACTTCAAAGTACTACATATTTATAGGTGTACTTTGCTATCCACTCATAACAAACCACTTCAAAGTACTACATATTTATAGGTGTATATCCACTCATAACTTTTTCACTTTAAGTACTACATATTTATAGGTGTACTTTGCTATCCGCTTTTTATCACTTCAAAGTACTACATATTTATAGGTGTACTTTGCTATCCACTCTATAGCATTTCACTTCAAAGTACTACATATTTATAGGTGTACTTTGCTATCCGCTCATAGCTTTTCACTTCAAAGTACTACATATTTATAGGTGTACTTTGCTATCCGCTCATAGCTTTTCACTTCAAAGTACTACATATTTATAGGTGTACTTTGCTATCCGCTCATAGCTTTTCACTTCAAAGTACTACATATTTATAGGTGTACTTTGCTATCCGCTCATAGCTTTTCACTTCAAAGTACTACATATTTATACTACATATTTATAGGTGTACATAGTTGTCAGCGAACGGATCTTCTCATAAGAACCATCCTTTTATGATTATTATTGATTACGTGTAAATAAAACTTATTTTGTATATACAAAAACGTCTTGCTATTTCTGATTTGTTACTGCTAAATAATCTAATGTAAACAAAACTGTTCATTGATCTGAGTCAAAAGAAGATATATATCGACTACATATTATAAAGATCTAAGGCTTGCAATTCATGCATATTATAATACGTTTAATTAAACTATTACTACCAATGATGTATCAGCGATTAATTTTGCACATATTAAATACTGTCATGACTAGACTTTCCCATAGTTTCTACCTTCCATTACTTACTTTAACCAAGTTAAGTTACCATTCAGAAATATCCTACTGAAAAATGCCTATTTTGTATTCTCTCTCGTGTTACCCCCTATTTTGTATTCTCTCTCGTGTTACCCCCTATTTTGTATTCTCTCTCGTGTTACCCCCTATTCTGTATACTCTCTCTCGTGTTACCCCCTATTCTGTATACTCTCTCTCGTGTTACCCCCTATTCTGTATACTCTCTCTCGTGTTACCCCCTATTCTGTATACTCTCTCTCGTGTTACCCCCTATTCTGTATTCTCTCTCGTGTTACCCCCTATTTTGTATTCTCTCTCGTGTTACCCCCTATTTTGTATACTCTCTCACCTAATCTGTATTATCCCCCCCCACCCTAATGTCTATCCATTTGTAGTTTTAATTGAAAGTAAAACACAATGTTTATGTTATATTTTGCTCAAGCCACCACACAGCGCTAGACAATTTAGCAGCCTGATGTTTCAATGTATATAATTCGATAAGTCGTACCATGTTTCAGATGTACATAACTGTACTTACATTAAAGAACAGATGTATCTATGGATTTTATAATGAAACTTTATAACGTTTTATAAATGTAATACCGTAGTAAAATTTTTAATTCTTATTTATAGTCCGATCTTCAAGAAATTTTTATGGTGGTTCACTATCCTAACTTAAACAAACATGCATACATATTTTGCCAATATGATGTCACCAGCATGTGCCATATTACGTTTTTTGTTTATTATGGTAGAATTATTTATTTTTCGACTTACTCATGTTCAGATCAAACGTATGTATTGTTTGTTTATTACAAATATTGTCAGTGTGGAGATATTTTAGACTTACTTATCGTTATTGTTCATTCCAAACGTAGCCACTATTAACGTCTATCGAAGTGATAAAGTATCTATTTAAAGGAGGGTGGTAGGGCGTAGGGTGGAAGGGCGGAGGGTGGTAGGGCGAAGGGGGCTAGGCAATCTGTAGGGTAGGCGCTGGGATGAAAAGGTGGGGTGTCCGCTGAAGAAGGGGAAATGTTCCGGAGATGGAGTTGTCAGAGATGGGGGTTTTAACTTTGGGGACTGGGGGAGCACCATTTTCGCCTTCAATGTTTATATTATGTTAGTTTTCAAAAACGCATACAATTTAAAAGCGGATGTAAATTGTGAAATTTCCTTTCAACTCCATGTTCAGCGGTTTTCATTTCAAACACTTGCACCTGAAAATGTCGCCCCTGGCTTTCTCATACGTTTTTTGTAGCAATAAGGCAGTACTTCTCTCAGAAGAGTGGGTATTTTGTAGCAATAAGGCAGTACTTCTCCGCTCAGAAGCGCGGGTATTTTATAGCAATAAGGCAGTACTTCTCTCAGAAGCGCGGGTATTTTGTAGCAATAAGGCAGTACTTCTCCTCTTAGAAGCGTGGGTATTTTGTAGCAATAATGCAGTACCTCTCTCAGAAGCGCGGGTATTTTGTAGCAATAAGGCAGTACTTCTCCTCTCAGAAGCGCGGGTATTTTGTAGCAATAAGGCAGTACTTCTTTCTCAGAAGCGCGGGTATTGTGTAGCAATAAGGCAGTACTTCTCCTCTCAGAAGCGCGGGTTTTTCGTAGCAATAAGGCAGTACTTCTCTCAGAAGCGTGGGTATTTTGTAGCAATAAGGCAGTACTTCTCCTCTCAGAAGCGCGGGTATTTTGTAGCAATAAGGCAGTACTCCTCTCAGAAGCACGGGTATTTTGTAGCAACAAGGCAGTACTTCTCTCAGAAGCGTGGGTATTTTGTAGCAATAAGGCAGTACTTCTCCTCTCAGAAGCGCGGGTATTTTGTAGCAATAAGGCAGTACTTCTCTCAGAAGCGCGGGTATTTTGTAGCAACAAGGCAGTACTTCTCTCTCAGAAGCGCGGGTATTTTGTAGCAACAAGGCAGTACTTCTCTCTCAGGAGCGAGGGTATTTTGTAACAATAAGACAGTACTTCTCTCTCAGAAGTGCGGGTATTTTGTAGCAATAAGGCAGTACTTCTCTCTCAGAAGCGCGGGTATTTTGTAACAATTAGGCAGTACTTCTCTCTCAGAAGCGCGGGTATTTTGTAGCAATAAGGCAGTACCTCTCCTCTCAGAAGCGCGGATATTTAGCTAGTCATGTAATAAATGAGGCAATTTTTTTTCCCTTTCCTGTATTCTCTATTAACTGTCTATTTTGTATTTTCTTCTTCCCTTTTTTTTTGTCTATTGTTTATTCCCACCCAAGCTTTTTCTACATTCTTCCTCTCACCCCTTCTTAATCCATATGTTTCTTCCACCCCCTCCCCCCCCCCACCTGTCCAATGAAAAACGATAATCTGGTTTGTGGTAGTTTAAAAAAAAATGGCGTTTACATACATATGTAGATAATTGATAGTCGCCATAGAGTTCACATACATATGTAGATAATTGATAGTCGCCATAGAGTTCACATACATATGTAGATAATTGATAGTCGCCATAGAGTTTACATATATATGTAGATAATTGATAGTCGCCATAGAGTTCACATACATATGTAGATAATTGATAGTCGCCATAGAGTTTACATATATATGAAGATAATTGATAGTCGCCATAGAGTTCACATACATATGTAGATAATTGATAGTCGCCATAGAGTTTACATACATATGTAGATAATTGATAGTCGCCATAGAGTCCACATATATATGTAGATAATTGATAGTCGCCATAGAGTTTACATATATATGTAGATAATTGATAGTCGCCATAGAGTTTACATATATATGTAGATAATTGATAGTCGCCATAGAGTTTACATATATATGTAGATAATTGATAGTCGCCATAGAGTTTACATATATATGTAGATAATTGATAGTCGCCATAGAGTTCACATACATATGTAGATAATTGATAGTCGCCATAGAGTTCACATACATATGTAGATAATTGATAGTCGCCATAGAGTTTACATACATATGTAGATAATTGATAGTCGCCATAGAGTTCATATGTCACACTGCCACGTAACAAACAAAAAAGTCCCTAGACCATATTTCATAAAATAGAAAGGTAGTTATTCATTTCATGCGAATGGAGACATAGACCTTCAAATGTACACAGAGCTAAATTTTACATCAATTCATGTACACAACATTCTGGTTTCTTGTTCAGCAATTCTCCCTCCCCCCCAATCCCCCTTTCACTCCCCGTTTCACTATTCCTGCTGCAAGAGAGCTGAAATATACCACTGTCACTGTAACACTATTTATATAATTAGAGATTTGTTTTCCCCCCTGGAACATCTGCATTGCACTGGCCTACACAATTTTGTTTATACTAGCCGTACCCTACAAAACTTCTGCATAGAGTTATATTCCCTCCGGTTGGATCGGTAGGCTAGGTTATTTTTGGTTTCGGACAAATCCGATTTTTTCATGATATTATTACCATTTTAAGATGCAATATGTTGTAGAAATACGAAAATACAATACATTCAATACACACAAGACCATTTTATAGCTATATAATGGTCCTGTGCATTGAATACTGTTAGCATAATCATTCATAATAAAATAATTACAACTTTAAATATATATAAAATTTATTTATATAAATTGTATATGTTGTCAGTCCAATACTTTATACAAATATATAGATCTTTGTTCGTTTGTGCTTTGTATATAGCTATAATAACAGCAATCAATTTTTCTCTAAGAGTTAGACAGGCAACACTCACGCCTCGCCTCTGATATATATATATATATATATATATTCTTGTTCTGGTAATATATTCGCCAGAACATTATAAGCGGCATGTACATGAATGCAACTGTATGTCAATATTATATTCCTTTATATTGTAAGCATACATGAATCGCTCCAAAACTGGAAAATCCACTTTAATCTGAATGATAAACCTTTACGCCTTTTGCTAAAGAACAAAGTACGTTGCCCGCCCCTACTCATCATCAAGCTACATTCCAGACACCTGGCAATTACCTTCTGGGTTTTTTTTCATGTCTTCTGTCAATGTATGTGAAGCTAAACAAATGTGTTGCATTCTTTGAACATTTTTCAACGTACAGTGGTTAACTTACTTGTAATGCAGTCTTATAGGAAAATATTTCAATGTCTTTAAAAGTGGAGATTGCTTCATTTTTAAATCGCTTTTTTTCTAAATGCATACTGTAAGGGAAATTAGTGTAGGATTTAGAAAAATATTGTAGTCACTGCTCAAGTCAGCGCTGTAAAGTAACAGGTAAGCATGGGGTCATCGCTGCTCTTGTATTAAGGTATGAATACACCAACACGAAATTCCGGTATCTAAGGGCATTGCGAATTCCATCTCTGTTTCGCTGCTATGATATTCTAATGAGAACATGTACACCGGTCAGGAATTCCGTTGCGGAACAGCGAAAGTTTTCAGTTTCGCTGCTTGCAGAGTTTTTTCCGGAGAGCTACATTTTCCGTCATGATAAGCAAACAAAATGGCTGCTTAGAAACGTCGATTCGAATAGAAAAAATGATTCACATTAGTGTATATTCATTAAAAACAACAACAAAGTGAATTTTGATAGAAAAACATGATTACTATAAGTTTTGGCCGGCAACAGTCTTTGTATATGAATTTCTGAAAGGAAAATATTAGGGCTGCTGATTAAACTTCGTTAATTTGCGATTAACGCGTCAAAAAAATTTGCGATTAAAATTTTTAACGCAACACCTAAATGCGTTAATTTGACCAAAATGCTGAAAGTTCACCAAATCGATAAATAACGGAATTTCACGCAACAATTTGAAGTTAAAGTCCGTTCACTTATTAAGTAGATCTACCACCCCCACCCTGTCATAATTTCCACACACCCTCATCCCTAGGTACGTCGACAAAAGCCCCAATCGTAATATAAAATGAAGATGTTTTGTTATATAGCCCTTCGACAAGTGAACCTCCTGCTCCCTTCCATTCACTAGTTTACATTATATACTGTAGAATATTGGTGGAGGTACTGTAGTGTATTGGTGGAGGTACTGTAGTGTACTGGTGGAGGTAAAAGAACGACAAGTGTTTGGTGAACTCTGTTATAATTAGGTCAAAATAACGAGATGTTAGAAATTTTGTATCACCATTTTTTTGCGCCCAATTTTTTATCGCATTTGAAAATACAGCGTCTTGCATCAGCTGCACTAACAGTTTCATGACACTTGAAATCAATGTCAAGACATGGTCTAGACCAGTAATGCAAAACCTTTTCTTTTACTGTGGGCCATTATGGTCTGCCAAAAACATTTGGAGGGCCAAAAATATAATTTTTATATATGTATGTATATAATGAGATAGTATTTTTAGAGCATTTTCGAAAAAAAAATGCTCTATTGTCTCCGTTTTGTCTGTCTGTCTGTCTGTCTGTCTGTCATCACCCTAGATCTCAACAACCATAAGTCCTTGACCCATGATGTATATATCATTTTGTAGGACTTGGCCTGCCATGTGTGCAGCAAAAGTTCATTTCGCGATCTGACCTCTGAGGGCCGTAAAAGGGGGCTTATAAAGTACCGTTTTTTACTATATAAGCTATATTAATAAAGGAGCGCCCTATATCTCAGCAACCATAAGTCCTAGACCCATGACGTATATATCATTTTGTAGGTCTTGGCCTGCCATGTGTACATCAAAAGTTCATTTCGCGATAGGACCTCTGAGGGCCGGCCTTCAGGGCTCCGAAGGGGCTTATATATTATATATATAGCCCCATTCTACACCTTGTACGTTCATTAACCCATTCATTAGGTGCGAAATACTGCAGCACGTAGTTTCACCAAGATTTATTAAGAAACTCATCAAATGAAATAGTAAGCTTGTGTTCTGAGTTTAATTGAAAGTATCAGAGCTATGCAACAATTGACGGAGTTTTCGGACGATTAAATGACTACAATTTCGAATGTTTTCAATTATGAGTCCTATTTCAGTAACCACAAACCAGATGTAGTTAGATTTAAGAGAAAATAATTTTTTTTTCAAATATAAAGAAACGTCTTTATAATATTTTTTTTACAGATATATGCATTACACAATTGAATTTATAAACATTTCCAAAATTTACAAATATTTACTGAAAGCTAACAAACGTACTGATACATAACATGAAAATGCGTTAACACGTCCTGTGTCCAGAATGGAACAGGCTTAATTGCTTGTTTAAACTTGTGGGGGCCAAAAAATTATCATAAAGGGTCAAATTTGGCCCGCGGGCCAGTATTTTAGCATCACTGGTCTAGACAATGCTATGCAAACATCAGTACACGAGACAGTGTATGTATTTTTCAGAATTATTTTGATACTGAGCTAAATTTAATATTTTATATTAATTAACGTTCTGAAACTAGCGGTGTCGATATGATGGAAAGAAAGGCATATTTTCGTTTGTGCTTTGTATATAGCAATAAAAACATCAATAGATTTTTCTCTAAGAGGTAGACCGGAAAACACTCTGATACAACTGTTGCTATAACCAAAATGAAACGAAAGAAAGAATTTTTAAATTTTGACACACGAAAGAACAACAGAAGATCAAAAATGAAAGCCGACCTATCAAAATTTTGCTTTGAACGTTTGAAACGGTAACATTAAAGAGTGTCATTTTACAAGATACTTTTTTTTATTAATTTAACTGACAGACAGATAAAAAAATAAAATTTTCTTTTCTGTTGTTCACTAAAACATTGAACAAATAGTTTATAGTATGAAAGTAAATGAATGAAAGAATATAAGAGTAACGTTTATAGACATTTCTTCAAAAGAAGATCAAAAGTAAATTTGTCCTTCAACTCGGTGACTGTGGTTGTCATTTCTGATGCGTACTCCTAGTTTGAAACAATGGAACCGGTGTCAACATGTTTTTGGGACATCTTTAAGTGGAGAGAGAGTGTGTTAAAAATGTGACTTGGTGGGGAAAGGGGGTGGAGATTAAAATTTTTAATCATGCGTTAATTTCGATCAATTTTTTTTATCGAACAGCAGCTCTAGAAAATATACTTCGTCTATCTACATATTCTACAAATGAAATTTCTTTCGATCGAAGCGCTGTCTGAAAAGATAAATGCTATTAAAAAATGTTTGGCTGATCATGAAAACGAAAAATAAAATGAACAGCTACCGATCGAATAAAAAGTTAAAAAAAAAAAAAAACAACAAAAAACAACAGTTTTTCATTTCCAGCCAGACAATTTATTTGTAATAAGAACAAAAAGGCACACGGGATGCAGTAGTTTCTGCTTTTCAAAGTATCGTTTTTTTTCACTAGCAGGAAAAAGTGCGAAGTAATCATTAAAAAAAATCCTGTTTCCGGTAGTTGTTTCGTCGCTCACCGTTTCGTCCCGGTGTATCTACAAGGGTTTCGCTAAGTTGAAACTTCCGCGCGGAAGGTTCCGCGCGAAAGTGTTTCGTGTTGGTGGATGCAGAACTTTATGAAGTAACTGGTAAGCATGGAAAAATAGCTGCTCTTGTGTTATGAAGTGACTAGTAAACATAGGGAAATTGCCGCTATATTCACAGTATTGAACTATATACACAGTATGTTGTGTACATGACAATTTTTAAATGAAGAGATGCAACACAGTATTGTAATAATTATATTTGGCCTCGAAATTGATCTTTCGTATAATTAACTGGCCACTATAGGAAGTAGATTTTAGTAGAAAAAAACAGACGACATAAAACTTCACTAGGGAATGACGTACTTTTGCAGACAATGTATATTATTGTGTGAATCTCAAGACAACTATCATCATGTCATCTAACCAGAAGTGTAAATGTGAATTGTAAAAGTATTTCTTTATGAAAGTAAGAAGAATATTTGTAATTTAATATATATATATATATATATATATATATATATATATATATATATATATATATATATAAACTTAGCCTTAAATGGTCACAGCGATGTTTCTAATAGAGATAAATATGACATAAATGGTGGCAGCTGATTGCGACAATTATACAGAGACTTAATTTATCATTACTTCAATGAATAAGAGAACATACGTCACTACTGTCACTGGTTTCTGGACAGGCTAAAATGTAACAACCACACTTCAGGCTCAGTTGTGCGCGCGTGCGCACCCAGTACGATGAGAGCGCGCATGCATGTTACACCAGAGCGCAAAACCAATTATTTCAGCTTTTTCGTTATGAAGCGCACACAAGAAAACACTATTTCCCTGCCATATTTCATAGTCAATATATTCCGCCGTAAAGTTCTTCTGAAAATTAGAATGAACATTACCTAAGGTAGGACCGGCCTTATGAATTGCAAGGCCCAATTTAACGGATGCTTGCGAGGCTCGTCTTCTAATTTATTTGTAAAAGCCTGTGACAAGATCCAAGACTGATAGTGATATGCTAAATGCAAATTGCAAGGCCCCTGCAAGGCGCGGGCCCTGTTTGGAGCACTCGGTCAAATCGGCCTAAGACCGGCCCTAACGTAAGGCTCAGCCATAGAAGCGTTACGATACGCTGTCTACCTTACACTTACGGCTGTAGGCAGTGTCGCCGAGAGGGCGGCGGGGGGGGGGGCAAATGCCCAGGGGCCCGGTGAGTTTTAGGGCGAGTTTTAGCGGACTGAGCTGGCCAGTCAACTTTTGAAAATATTATTACCAGCACGGGGGGCCCGTGACAGCCCTGCCCAAGGGGCCCGAAATTTCTGTCGGTGGGCCTGGCTGTAGGTCCCGAGCAACACTGGCAAGGGCCGGATTTGCCGATATTGAGTTCTGCATATCATCTAACGAATATGAACATAACAGGAAATTAACGAAACGAATGGGCTTACTTTTGACGAGTCCTATGGTCTAGTTTTAGTGGGGGTTACATTGAATCATTCAGGAAAGCTATGATATTGGAGCGAGTCTAGCTGAATTCACACAGAGCAAACATAAATTGATAGCCCGGTCTCGGTCCAGTGCTGATGGTATTTGTGTAATTCAAGCACGCTCTTGGCGAAACAATGGAGAAAATGGGAGGGGGTTGGATATAGCCAATGACGTCACATGAGAGGAAAGGTGAAAAATGAAAGACAGGTGTAAAAAAAGGTGAACAGACAGAAAGAAGTGACCTCTTTTCAACCTGAAGAAATTAGGTGACGATTAAACTAGCATAAGTCTGTATCTTTTGGACTAGTAAATACCGGCCTTTTGAGGGGGGGGGGCATCAGCCCCGGGCCTCAACTCTAAATGCTGCTCCTCGAAATAATATTTTATAAATAGCCTACAGTTACGACCCAAGGGAGTAAACCCTGAAAAGAAATCCGGAGCTGGAGTCCCCAAGGCGGCCAGACCCTATATTGTCAACGCCGGCAACTCCTGCGGCGCAGCTGAAGCCAAGCCGTATCGACTCTGTCTTTCCCTTGGATCCCTCAGTTGCGCGGAGAGGGGGGGACTGCTGCACGGGCAACAGCTATCCCTCCATATTACCCTGCCCAGGCTCTGTAGCTAAACTGGAGAGGATACGCCAGCGTCGTCGCACGATGTCGATACAACACGGAAGGGGACAGTTACCGGTTCTAAGCTCATCCGATTGGCGAAGGAAACGAGCGCCAGGGGTCTCTTTCGACGGTGGGAGAGGTCATCGCGCCTCATTGGACAGCTACCGCCCGCCTCAAGCTGGGCAGCCCCCAGCCAGTTGGGTGCTGTCTCGCCATGGCTCACCTGCCCTACTGGGTGCGTGGGGACTAGAGATGCACTTCTCAAAAAGTGGGCCAAAAAACACACGCACCAGGCAAATTCAAGATAAGAACTAGCAAGAAGCCTCCAGCTCTTCGATTCGCAAGCTGGAACATCAGGACCATGTGTACCGGACTCACATCTGACCTTCAGCAGATTGATGACGCAAGGAAGACCGCTGTCATCAACAGGGAACTCTCACGACTAAACATCGACATCGCCGCTCTACAGGAGACCCGGCTGGCTGAAACCGGCACCATCAGAGAAGCTAACTACACATTCTATTGGAAAGGGAAGTCCCCAGACCACCAACCGAGGCAACACGGTGTTGGCTTCGCGGTGAAAAACACGCTTGTCAGATTCATAGAGCCCCCAACAGACGGCTCTGAGAGATTACTAATCCTCCGACTGTCAACGTCCTCTGGCCCAGCTCACATATTCAGCGTGTATGCTCCAACCCTCTGCTCCACTGCCGAGGAGAAATATCAATTTTACCAGTCCCTAGATGAAGCGCTATTGAAGATTCCTAGCACCGATAGCCTTTATCTCCTTGGCGATTTCAACGCAAGGGTAGGAGCTGACCATGGCTTGGCCCACCTGTCTCGGAAGCTTTGGGAGGGGAAAGATAAATGAAAATGGCCAGAGACTGCTTGAGCCTGTGCCACCATGGCCTGTGCGTGACCAAATACCTTTCTTCAGGTGCAAAGAGATACAGCAGGTGTCATGGAGGCACCCACGCTCCCGCCACTGGCACCAACTGGACTCGTCCTCACCAGAAGAGGGAATATCAACAGCATCCTCCTCACCCGCAGCTACCACAGTGCAGAGACTGCGACACGGACCACGCCCTCGTGGCAAGCAAGGTGCGCATAACGCCGAAGAGACTGCATCACTCCAAGAAAAAAGGTCGCCCACGCATCAATATCAACTGTGCCAGAAATCCCGAAAAAACCAACAGTTTATCAGCACCTGAAGTTACACTCAATGAAAGAAAGTTAGCAGTTGACACCATCGACCTAGGTGGTCGCGTCTGCGTGATGTCGTATATAACTCCGCCATCACCACCTATGGAAAGATAGATGGAAAAACGCCGATTGGTACGAGGCCCACTGGGAGGAAATTGAGCCCACGAGGTAAAAAGGAAAGCCCTAGTGGCCTACAAGGCCATGCCCAGTCCCAACACACTAAAAGCCCTTACGGACAGCCAGGAGCAAAGCCCAGCAGACCGCCCGCAGATGCGCCAACTCCTATTGGCTGAACCTCTGTAGCAGCATCCAGGCAGCTGCCGACAGGAAACGCAAGAGGGATGTACGAGGGCATCAAAAAGGCAATAGGCCCAACTCCTCCAAAACCGCCCCCCTTATATCCAAAAACAGGAGAGGTCATCAAGGACCAGGAAAAAAGATGCAGAGGTGGGACTGAACACTACCTGGAGCTATACGCAACCCAGAACACTGTGACTGATGCCGCCCTTGGCGCTATCCCAGATCTGCCTGTCATGGAGGAGCTAGACACCACACCCACCGTGGATGAACTAAGCAAAGCCATCGACTGCCTTGCAAACGGAAAGGCACCCGGAAGCGATGGAATCCCACCAGAAGTTCTGAAGAGCGTAAACCAACACTGTTAAAGCCATTGCACAACCTCCTAAGTCGATGCTGGGAACAGGGCTATATCCCCCAAGACATGAGGGATGCCAAAATTATCACACTATACAAGAACAAAGGGGACCGGAGCGATTGTAATAACTACCGGGGCATCTCCCTCCTCAGCATCGTCGGCAGCTTTCGCCCGCGTCGCTCTAAACCGCCTGCAGGCCCTCGCTCCTGAGTCTACCCAGAGTCACAGTGTGGCTTCAGGGCTGGCAAATCAACAGTGGACATGATCTTCTCACTACGTCAACTTCAAGAGAAGTGTCAGGAACAGCAGGTGCCACTCTACATCGCTTTCGTCGACTCCCAAAGGCGTTTGATCTAGTAAGTCGAAGTGGACTCCTTCAGCTTGCTGCAAAAAGATTGGCTGCCCCCCCACACCTGCTTGCAGTGGTCATGTCCTTCCACGACAACATGCATAGCACGGTTTGCTACAACGGCGCAATCTCCGAGGCCTTCCCAGTTGGGGCAGCGGAGTAAAACAGGGCTGCGTCCTTGCACCTACACCTTCGGCATTTTCTTCCATGCCCTCCAATACGCCTTCAAGGATTGCAGCGAGGGTGTTTACATCCATACAAGGTCCGATGGCGCAGCTCTCCTATAACATAGCCCGCCTCCGTGCAAAGACCAAAGTCACAAAGGTCCTAATTGGCGAGCTGCTCTGCTTTCTTTGATGACACAGCCTTGACATCACACACTGAAGACGGACTGCAGCAGCTTGTCACCCGCCTCTCCCATGCATGCAAGGAGTTTGGACTGACTATCAGCCTGAAAAAGACGAATGTCATGGCACAGGGTACAGATACCCCAAGCATTGACATCGATGGGCACACCCTAGAGGTCGTCGAGAACTTCACTTACCTGGTCCACTCATCTCCAGCTCGCTATCCATAGACCCGAGATCGATTGCAGAATCGCTAGGGCAGCCACAGTCATGGCGAGACTAAAAGCAACGTGTGTGGAAAACCCCAGCCTCACCGAAAATACCAGATTGCGCGTCTACCAGGCCTGCATACTTAGTACCTCCTCTATGGATGCGAGACGTGGACCACTTACGCGAGGCACGAAAGAAAGCTAAACAATTTCCACATGAGGTGCCTGCGACGTATACTGCAGATAAAGTGGCAAGACAAGATCCCCAACACTGGGGTGCTAGAGAGGGCCAACATGAGCAGCTTGTTTGCAGTTCTCAGCGGGAGACGCCTCAGTTGGCTCGGTCATGTCAAAAGAATGGACGCAGGCCGCATCCCGAAAGACCTACTCTATGGCGAGTTAGTTACCGGCCAGAGGAAAAACAGGGCGACCTAAAATGCACTACAAAGACACTTGCAAAAAGGATATGAAAGAGTGCTCCATTAACCCCAACTCCTGGAGAGCTAAGCAGCCGGACCGCCACTCATGGAGGCTCGTCCGGCAGGGTTCATTGCGCGCAGAGGCTGAGCGACAGGATAATGCTGCCCTGAAAAGAACAAGACGGTAAAGCGGAAAAAAGAGCAGCTACAACAAACAACTACAACAACCAACTATCTTCAAGTGTGACAAGTGCGGCAGGGATTGCCACTCCCGGAGTCGGACCGCAGCCATTCCCGGCGGTGTCTTGTAGACTCATCTTAGCTACACCA
>JAGDYQ010000192.1:1575653-1589515 GCA_021962125.1 Bulinus truncatus
TTGGTATAATCTGATATAGTTCATGTTTCTATATATACATGTATGTCTTATTTGTTAATTTTAAGATATTTATATTAATTTTAACCTTGATTTTCATTTGAGTCGATGTTTTGGATTGTTTACCTCGCGAAACGCGAAAAAACTCTGCTAGAAGCGATGCCGCGAAATATCTTTGCACCGCCGCGGAAATTCTCCGCGGTTTGAGCATCTCCATATAAATACATTGCCGCGAAAGAGGGGCGAATTTCGCGAGCTACCTAGATACGCGAAATTCGCTTTGGTTTGTGGATACCTTAAAGAAATGTACGAGTTATCGTTATTAGACTTTGTAAACTTCTTAACAGGGTTTGTAAATATTTGTAGATGTTTTTATATCTTTGAATATGTTACTACATGGAAACTAAAAAGTATCTGATAAATCTGACGCTACAGAGAGCAGAGGCGTACCTAGGGTGGGGGGAGGAGGGGGAGTTCAAATTCGAGAGCCCCCCCCCACCAAAATTTTTTTTACATTAAATATTTAGTACATTATTTCATATTATGATGTCAAATAACAAAATGCAGGGGCCCCCAAAGATGCCAAGTCCCCGGCCCCCCCAAATCCCTAGGTTCGGCACTGACAGAGAGGGTCAGCTGAGAAACAGAATGACATGTTCAAGAACCCTTGTTCTATGTTGAAAGAATAATTTATATAGCAGATAAATAAAAAAATGATGACAGGGAAGAAGGTTGCCATTACCTCACGGGGTGCAAGTCATGTAGGCCTTCCATTAGAAGGTTGCCATTACCTCTCAGGGTGCAATCCATGTTCCGTTAGAGCTTATGACTGATTCTAGACACAATACACTAATAATAATAATCTATTTAAATAATAGCGGTGTGGGTTCTGCGTTAAATCGAAAGTAAAGAATTAATACAACAGTATTCCAGTTTAAAATAGTCCAAAGTAAAGAATAGTAATAAAAATCATGAAAAAATCGGATCTGCCCGAAACCAAAAATAACCTACTGATCAAACCTAAGGTCATATAACTATATGCAAAGGTTTTGCAGGATACAGCTAGTAATATATATATAAGCGATTTGGGTTCTGCGTTAAATCAAAAGTAAAGACTTAATTCAACAGTATTCCAGTTTAAAATACAATCATGATAAAATCGGATCTGCCCGAAACCAAAAAATTACATAGCCTACCGATCAAGCTTAAGGGGATATAACTCTATGCACAGGTTTAGCTTGGTACAGCTAGTATAAAACATAAATCTTTACAGTAACCGCTGTGCTGTAAAATATTTTCGGATCTATCAACGAACATTGTTTGAATTCAGCATTGGAAGTTCTATATTCTTTGTTTGTTTTTATTGTGTTTTTTAATTGCAGGTTGGTGGCGGACTAGACTTTTCCCTCTGTATCATTGTTGTTGGTCTAATTGCCACGTTCTACACTCTGATTGGTGGATTGAAAAGTTTTGTTTGGACAGACGCATTTCTTTGTTCTCTCATGTTTGTAGCTTTTGGTGTGCTCATCGGTCGAGGTAAGGTATGAAATAAAATGTACTCACATGTATAGCGAAACTAGTACTAGTAGCATCCGGGGTGGATTTTTAAAATGCCAAACAGATTACCCTGCTTGATATTTACAAAAGCACGGTATTTGTCGGCTCTAGCTGTCAGGATAGTAGATGCAGCCCGAATTGCACCACTACCTCTAGTTACGCCACTGTATACCTAATTAAAGGAGAAACACCCAAATGGGAATAAGGCTGCACTTTGCGAAACACCTCCCAAGCACCCCCAGACAAATGAACCACCCTCTCTTGTTATGTTCCGCCTCCTAGTTATATACCACACTGACTTGTACCGCTGTAAACTACCCCCATCTAAATCTACCACCCCCTCTACATACGCCACTGTATACCACTCCCAACTAAATGGTTTCTTCCATGATGATTGTTGATTTTGCTAAATCATTTATAAAAAAAACTGGCACATTTATCATTCATCTGTTCATCAAATGATTACAGATTTGGCCCAAATGCAATAACTTTGAAACCTCTTTATTCCAATTAAGTCCACCGTTCATCTTTATAATGTACATCACTCTAATGGCTTTTAAAATTCACATTAATCTAAAATACTGTATACTTTAGATTAGCCCTTCATATCAGACAAGACTAGTAAATGCAATATTTCTCATTCTATTTGTGTAAAGTAACATTACTATTCTAATAGTGTACAAGTAACATTAATCATTCTAATAGTGTACCTATAAATACACCATTATTCATTCTAAATGTGTACAATTAACATTACTAATTCTAATTGAGTACCAGTAAATGTGTGTGAAGTCCCTGTAAGGATGAGATGAAATCTCTTAGATCCTATAAAACACTAATGGGATAGTTTTTATGGTGCCCTTCTTTCATCCCCACCATAGCCAATAGTGCAGTGGCCATGGAGGCACCACAGGAGATATATCGGGAACTTGAGCCAAGCCCTGAAAAATGTCCTTGGTTCTCACCGCAGATTGAACCAGGTACCCTCAGGTCGACAGTCGAGCGTTTTACGCACGACCATCCTTTCCTCTAACAGTAAATGTAGCATTACTCATTCTAATTGAGTACCAGTAAATGTAGCATTACTCATTCTAATTGAGTACCAGTAAATGTAGCATCACTCATTCTAATTGAATACCAGTAAATGTAGCATTACTCATTCTAATTGAGTACCAGTAAATGTAGCATTACTCATTCTACTTTTGTACATTTATTTTATTTAAACTTTTTCTCAGTTAGCCTGACAGTTGGAGGAGGTAATTCTGCTCTGGTGTTGGCTGAAGCTGGAGGTAGGACAGACTTCAGTGAAATAAGTCCTGACCCAAGAGAGCGCCATACCTGGTGGGGGACCATCATTGGAGGCACAGCATTTTGGTCAGTTTAAAACGGTACATATCATTTTGGTATGTTAAAATATGGTATACACATTTTGGTCAGTTATTTGCTACACAACATTTTGGTTAGTTATAGATTGTACACACCATTTAGGTCAGTTATATATGGTACACACCATTTTGGTCTGGTAGAGATGATACACACCATTTTGGTCAGTTATAGATGATACACACCATTTTGGTCAGTTAGAGATGATACACACCATTTTTCTCAGTTAGAGATGATACACACCATTTTGTTCAGTTATAGACTACACACCATTTTGGTCAGTTATAGACTACACACCATTTTTGTCAGTTATAGTTGGTACACACACCATTTTGGTCAGTTATATATGGTACACACCATTTTGGTCAGCTGTAGACTACAGACTATTTATCTCAATTACAGATGGTATACACCATTTAGGTCAGCTATACACTACACACTATTTGGGTCAGTTATAGATGATGGTATACACCATTTTGGTCAGCTCATTAATAAATGGCATACACATTTTATCTATCATGAATGGTACAAAACTTTTCAATTGTTGATCAATTATAATTGGTACATTGGTACGTAATATTTAGGTCTGTTATAAATAGTAAACATATTTATTATTGGTTAGTTCAATAAACTAAAAAAATATTGTATGTAGGCATTAAACTCAATTTTAATATGAAATTCACCACATACTTAACTGCCTAATCAATTTTATTGTTTCCATATTAAATTAATCAGCTCTAGATAATATAGAACTGAATAATTTAAACTCACTCAGGAACAATTACCAACGCCCATTATTATTAATGTAAGGATTATTTATCTTATTGCAGTATTTATTATTAGAGAGTCTTCCAGCTATTACATCAACAAAATAGGTTTGGAAGAGGGAAGATGGCTTCGAAAAATTGACTATCTTTGGTGGTATTTTCCCAGGAATCCGAAGTTATTTAATATATTAATATGACTCATAGGCTTTATATCTATGAAATTACTTGTGTTAAAAACTATTTTTAGTACGTTGCTGCATTCTTTTTAAGGTTAGTTCCCTTGAATTGCAAAGTTTTTTTAGCCTATTGTTAGGCGCAAACCATTCTTTTTAACATAATATTGATGTGCGAAAAATGTTTTTCACATTAATAAGAAGGTTAGGGTTTAAACAAGTAGAACACAAGTAGACAGGTGCGATACAAACACAAGTAGACTGGTGCGATACAAACACAAGTAGACTGGTGCAATACAAACACAAGTAGAGTGATGCGATACAAACACAAGTAGACTGGTGCGATACAAACACAAGTAGAGTGGTGCGATACAAACACAAGTAGACTGGTGCGTTACAAACACAAGTAGACTGGTGCATAACAAACAAATAGAGTGGTGCAAGTACAGTGGTGCAATACAAACACAAGTAGACAGGTGCGATACAAACACAAGTAGAGTGGTGCAATACAAACACAAGTAGACTGGTGCGATACAAACACAAGTAGACTGGTGCGATACAAACACAAGTAGAGTGGTGCGATACAAACACAAGTAGACTGGTGCGATAGAAACACAAGTAGACTGGTGCATAACAAACAGAAATAAAGTGGTGCAAGTACAGTGGTGCAATACAAACACAAATAGACTGGTGTGATACAAACACAAGTAGAGTGGTGCAATACAAACACAAGTAGACTGGTGCATTACAAACACAAGTAGAGTGGTGCAATACAAACACAAGTAGAGTGGTGCAATACAAACACAAGTAGACTGGCGCAATACAAACACAAGTAGAGTGGTGCAATACAAACACAAGTAGACTGGTGCAATTCAAACACAAGTAGACTGGTGCAATACAAACACAAGTAGAGTGGTGCAATACAAACACAAATAGAGTGGTGCAATACAAACACAAGTAGACTGGTGCAATTCAAACACAAGTAGACTTGTGCAACACAAACACAAGTAGAGTGGTGCAATACAAACACAACTAAACTGGTGCAATTCAAACACAATTAGACTGGTGCAATTCAAACACAAGTAGACTGGTGCGATACAAGCACAAATAGAGTGGTGCAATACAAACACAAGTAGACTGGTGCGATACAAGCACAAGTAGAGTGGTGCAATACAAACACAACTAAACTGGTGCAATTCAAACACAATTAGACTGGTGCAATTCAAACACAAGTAGACTGGTGCGATACAAGCACAAATAGAGTGGTGCAATACAAACACAAGTAGACCGGTGCAATACAAACACAAGTACAGTGGTGCAATACAAACACAAGTAGACTGGTGCATAACAAACAGAAATAGAGTGGTGCAAGTAGAGTGGTGCAATACAAACACAAGTAGACAGGTGCGATACAAACACAAGTAGAGTGGTTCAATACAAACACAAGTAGAGTGGTTCAATACAAACACAAGTAGAGTGGTGCAATACAAACACAAGTAGAGTGGTGCAATACAAACACAAGTAGACAGGTGCGATACAAACACAAGTAGACAGGTGCGATACAAACACAAGTAGAGTGGTGCATTACAAACACAAGTAGAGTGGTGCATTACAAACACAAGTAGAGTGGTGCAATACAAACACAAGTAGACAGGTGCGATACAAACACAAGTAGAGTGGTGCAATACAAACACAAGTAGAGTGGTGCAATACAAACACAAGTAGAGTGGTGCATTACAAACACAAATAGGGTGGTGCAATACAAACACAAGTAGACTGGTGCAATACAAACACAAGTAGACAGGTGCGATACAAACACAAGTAGACAGGTGCGATACAAACACAAGTAGAGTGGTGCAATACAAACACAAGTAGACTGGTGCAATACAAACACAAGTAGAGTGGTGCAATACAAACACAAGTAGAGTGGTGCAATACAAACACAATTAGAGTGGTGCAATACAAACACAAGTAGAGTGGTGCAATACAAACACAAGTAGAGTGGTGCATTACAAACACAAATAGGGTGGTGCAATACAAACACAAGTAGACTGGTGCAATACAAACACAAGTAGACAGGTGCGATACAAACACAAGTAGACAGGTGCGATACAAACACAAGTAGAGTGGTGCAATACAAACACAAGTAGAGTGGTGCAATACAAACACAAGTAGAGTGGTGCAATACAAACACAATTAGACTGGTGCAATACAAACACAAGTAGAGTGGTTCAATACAAACACAAGTAGACTGGTGCAATACAAACACAAATAGAGTGATGCAATACAAACACAAGTTAAATGTCCCTGCCCAAATTGGCCCCCATATAAGCTAACGGTATTCTTAACAATGGAATTTCGGACAACATCAAAGATACTGACCTCTTATTGTTGTCTATGTATTTACTCAGGGCCTGTTTAATACAGTAATCTGGTACCAAACAACATGGCGGGGAGGGGCACTAAAATGTGTCGACATAATAAATGAATGACCCCCCCCCCCTTTTTAAATAATGTGTGGAAATTGTGTAGGTTCATAGCAAGTATCATGTGATTTGTACATTGAAGGCCTGTTATACTGTTGTTATACTGTTTTAATGTTGTGTTTTCCAATTGTTAAGGTTTTGATTTCAACACTACCTACTACAGCCATGTACTTCAATTGTCGTCTTTTATTCAGGTTGTTTTCAGCCTACAGTCAGTCAACCGTGAAGAGGCTGTCCGGTGTGAAGTCCATTACATCAGCCAAGCTAACCATGGTGATAAACGGCTTCCTGGTCATTATCTACGGAGCTTTTGTCTTGGGTCTGGGTCTCATGATATACGCCTTCTTCCACTTCAAACGATGTGACCCCCTCAAGGTAACTCGTCTGTGTATCTAGATGTATGTGTGAATGTATGTATATATATACTAGATGTCTGTGTGAATGTTTGTATGTGAATACTAGATATATGTGTGAATGTTTGTATGTATATACTAGATGTATGTGTGAATGTTTGTATGTATATACCAGATGTATGAGTGAATGTTTGTATGTATATACCAGATGTATGAGTGAATGTTTGTATGTATATACCAGATGTATTTGTGAATGTTTGTATGTATATACCAGATGTATGTGTGAATGTTTGTATGTGAATTTTAGATGTCTGTGTCAATGTATGTATCTGTATACTAAATGTATATGCCAAGGAATGTATGTGTATCTAGATGTATGTGTGTAGCAGAGACAAGACGTTCATGTTATCTTATGGACAACTACAAAAGCAGAGAAAAAAAAGAGAACAAAACAAAGAAAAAAGTTGACATTTATAGCAGTTTAAGTTGCTCAACAATATTTACATTTAATATATATTCTAATAATATTACTATTTGTGCATTTTCTCATAGAATCAAATGATAATTGGACATAAAAGCAAAGATGTTGCAGATCTGAATTTGGGTTACACTTGTATATATATATATATATATATATATATATATATATATATATATATATATATATATATATATATATATATATATATATATATGCGTTTACCTTATATTGGCGGAACTAAGGGGAAAAAACCTCACATAAATATATTTATAGTGTTACTTACGGAGACAGGGACAAATCAAGAGGACATCATATTTTACTTGCAGACTTCTCACCAAAATATTTATACTAATAAATTATAATTATCCAGAATGATATAAAATTGAGGAAATAATCTAAATTTATATCTGACTGAATTAAAAAAAACATCTATATCTGATATCAAAGTAGACTTTTTGATTGATCAAAATATGCCCGACTTTTTCTTTTCCGTGTCTGGTCGTGGTTCAGCGATAACACAAAGGGAGTTAATTATCTAGTTTTTTTTTTACTGCTGGCTACTGCTACTGAATTGCTGTATTGCTCAGCATATCAATATAACGTTTTATTTTATTCTCTACTCTTTAGACATAATGAGTGCATTTGAATGTTGTAAAACAATATCAGCATAGAGTTATTCATACAAAAGAATCGACTATAAGAAGCATACATAGTTGAGTTAAGTTATCATGTAGTGGTTAAGTTATCAGTAGAAGATTTGTATGTAAAAGAAAGTTGTAATATCAATAATGACTGGTAGCACCCTTGTAAAACTCACGCCTCTTCCCTGGTGTGTAGGTATGTATGTAGCTATGCATGTGTGTAGCTATGCATGTGTATACTAACTGTATGTGTGTAGGTATTTATGTGTATGCAAGATGTGTGTGTTTAGGTATGTATTTGTACACACCATTTAATACACTGCAAGCATGTTAAAGAGTCCACGTTGAACACAAGTTAACTCTTTAATGTAGAGACTTTCAAAGTGTCTGATATATGTAAATAAAGGATTCTCTCTACAGCCGATGAGGCCATATTGGTGCAGTTGAGATGTAGGATTCATAAGTGACTGCAGTTATCTCCCGCTTAATGAAGGTCTTGGACGAAACATTACGCAGAATAAACTCCGCCAAAACAACGATCACAGCTCACACCGCCAGCCAAAGCTATGGCGAAATAGCTATAACAACGCAAACATCCCCATAACAACTCTAACACCGCCAAAACAACGCTAACACCGCCAAAACAAAGATAACACCGCCAAAACAACACTAACACCGCCAAAACAACGCTAACACCGCCAAAACAAAGATAACACCGCCAAAACAACGCTAACACCGCCAAAACAACGCTAACACCGCCAAAACAACGATAACAATAAAACAAAACAACGTTAACACCGCCAATACAACGCTAACTCCGCCAACACATAGCTAACACCGCCAATACAACGCTAACAATACACATAAAATGGCATGTTTCGCTAATTAAACTATTTTCGCTTAACTATCGAAACCCACGTTCTACTATAAAACCCTTTTTTTTAAACTTCTGGTGTGTATGAGATGAAGACAGATCATTCTTTTATCTTCCTTTTTTTTTTTCCTTCTGATGTATTTTTGCTGGATTCGTGTTGATTTGCTTTTTTTCAATTGTTTTTTTGGCATCTGCTTGTCGAATGTGGTTAAATCGCTTTTGTTGATTTTGGAAAAGGGTATTAGTGTAAAGTTACTACTCTCACAGATGCCAATGTAAAAATGGTAAAATCAGGATCTGACTGTGACAGTCAAACCTGGATTGCGAAATAAAGGAGTGTGGGCATTGTGCGTTTGTATCCTCTTCATCCCACCCCAATCTCATCTGATCAACATTCCCTGTTTTACTAATATTTAATCTCATCTCATCAACATTCTCTGTTTTACTAATATTTAATCTCATCTGATCAACATTTTCTGTTTTACTAATATTTGTATTCATTTAAAAGGGCTGTCATATTTTATTTATTTTGAGTAATTTTCTAAAGTTATATTAGCGACCTGGAACTGATTACGTTGTTTTTTTTTTTAGTTAAGTTTATATCGAGTCACGAACCCTTCCATTCCCCACTCACGCTGAACGCACGGTACGCTGAGGCCACTGTATTTCCAGCGGACTTGAAATTAATAAACAAGGAAGATAACTTGGTCTGCTTCATACTTCAGCAAAATTGAAATTGCTTCCCTTGATTTTAATGTGTTTCCCATCAGACTTAAAACAGATCCAAACACTAAAGGTAAAATACATTGAAGCGGAGGTACCCAGATCTCGTTTTGGGGATAACTAAGGTGTGAACTTACTGGAGCCAGACAGGCCCTAGCGTGCGGGGGGCCAGGCCCCCCCCCTGCGTTTAGTCTGCCCCCCCCTGCTTATTTGATCAACTTAGTAAAATGTATTACCTGCCCCCCCCCCCGCTATTGCCTGGCCCCTGCTGTAGAATGCCTGGCCCCTCCTGTAGAATTTTCACGCTACGGGGCTGGTGCCAGATCAGTTCTTATGGAGAGGCAAACTAGGTAACAGCCAAGGCGCTAAAGGGGGCCCTTCACTTTGTATTGATTCATATTAAATCTTATGAAAACATGGAAAAGAAGTTGTTTTTTTTTACTAGGACCACCAAACATCTTGCGCCCCCCCACCCCACCAATACATTGAAGTTTTCTGACGAGCAGAGGTGGCCTCTACATGAAAAAAAAAACACTTAACAACGAAAATACCGAACAATATTTAAACATAGACAGATATAAATAGTTCGGATTCTAGAATAAAAGGTGTCACCATCAAGGGAAACAATTCCATCATATTAAAACATAGACTCGTCAAATCTTGTTTGAATAGCAAGGCAGACAATCTTTAATGGTGTTACATTATATTTTACTTTAACCAGTAGCCTTCCTTGATTTACTGAAATTGTTAGTCACATACCGTATAGAAGACTATTTTTAAACTCTTGTGATGGCCGTGTAAAGTACAACTTAATGCAATTTCTTATGTCTCTACCAATTGAGAAGCCAAATATTTTCTTTAGTGTATCAGTCTAATGTATCAGTCCATGTATTAGTCTAATGTATCAGTCTATATATCAGTCTAATGTATTTGTCCATGTATCAGTCTATTGTATCAATCTATTGTATCAGTCTAATGTATCTGTCTAATGAATATTTCCATGTATCAGTCTATTGTATCAGTCTAATGTATCTGTCTAATGAATATTTCCAAGTATCAGTCTATTGAATCAGTCTATTGTATCAGTCTATTGTATCAGTCAATGCATTAGTCTAATGTATCAGTCTATTGTATAGTCTAATGCATCATTCTACTGTATCAGTCTAATGTATTTGTCCATGTATCAGTCTAATGTATCAGTCTATTGTATCAGTCTATTGTATCTGTTCAAACTAAATTGTTTCTTCTATCAGGCTGGACTTATCAAGAACAGGAATCAAACCCCGCCATTCTTTGCACTGACAGCGATGATTGGGTACCCTGGAATACCTGGACTGTACATGTCTGCATTGTTTAGCAGTGCTCTGTGCACTGTGTCAGCAGGTGAGATATATGTACTGTAATGTTGAGTAGTGCTCTGCAGTGGCGCACATAGGGGGGGGGCATTGGGGGCATTTGCCCCCTCCCGCCCGGAATTAAAAAAATTAAAAGATTAAACCAAAATTTGTTAAAAAAAAAATACAAATATATAAATAACGTGATTTTTTAATACAAGTGATTTTTTTACCGCCCCCCCCCCCTGAAAGTTTGGTCTAGTTTGCGCCTCTGGTGCTCTGTGCACTGTATCAGCAGGTGAGATATATGTACTGTACATGTTGAGCAGTACTCTGTGCACTGTATCAGCAGTTAAGAGTGACTTATGTATTGCACACAACCAGTGCGAAAAATAAAATTCAAGGTGTCACCCCCCCCCCCCCTCAAAAACATCTACCATTATGGCAATGGTACCTATTTTGAATTTCCCTGTATTTTACCTGAGATAATTTACTTTAAAATACTTGCGCGATAAAAACGATAGTATTATAACTGACTGTATTTCAGAACAATATATATTACTTTAATGAACTGTGTTTGTAAACTACGTCTCCGATTTCAATAAACCATGTGACAACATGCGTCATTTTTAGCGCGTTTAAAAATAACACCAGATTGATCCGAACAGCATTAAATCGAATACATTTACCCAAGCTCTAGACGCTCTGCATGGTGGCACCCTGTGTTACTGCTCTGCATGGTGGCGCCCTGTGCTATTGCTCTGCATTGTGGCACCCTGTACTACTGGTCTGCATGGTGGTACCCTGTGTTACTGCTCTGCATGGTGGCACCGTGTGCTGTTGCTCATGTTTTTAACTATGATCAGTTTTGAAACCGACCATACCGAGTTTTTCTGCCATGAAATTTAGAACTGTTCATTTTTGTGTCACCCCTTAAAATGGTGTCACTCGGTGTGGCCCGCGCCCCCTGGTGACCCCACTGCACACAACACACCTATGTAGGATTAACAAATGTTGATACAAATAAATTTCTAATAGTGATGAGCCATAAATACTGTTAATAGAACCTTCACTTACTATAAAAAAATTCAAAATTTGATACACTATATATAGTTATATCCCATAACTTAATTGTTAAAACGAAATGTATCCAACAATTTATTCAATTATATAACATTCTGAGGTGTAACATGGGGCAATGTCTTCTAGTCAATATTACTATCTGCAGGGGAACAGTGCGGCATTGAATAGTCCTTCCACCAGGAGCAACCGATAGTTTCTGATACTGTTTACTTTCTATAACTCACATTCCTGGAGTGTATTCTATTACAAAATTTGTACTAATCCTTGTTCTGTCATTACCAGGCATAAACTCAATGGCTACCAACACATTGGATGAAGTTTTGAAAAAACCTCTGTCAAAATTTTCTGAACTTCAGCGCTTCATTATCCTCAAGATTTTTATTCTAATTTACGGTCTGCTGGTTATAGGCACGGGCTTTGTGGCTATCGGGATCGAAGGTACCGTGGCGCAGAAAATTATCACCATCGTGGGCGCCTTTGGTAGTCCCGTCACAGGAGCCTTCCTCCTCGGAGCCATCTTCTCCAGAGCCAACAAGTTCGGAGCACTCAGCGGTGGGGCCGTGTCCATCGCCGTGAATCTGTGGATCGTCATCGGGATGCATCTTCACGGAAGGAAGACCAGACCCCTCCCCGGCCCACCGTCTGACATGTGTTTCCAGAACTCTTCCCTGGACATCACGTCACAATATCTTCTGTCCACGGATGTGGCAGCTGACTTGACCACTCAGACGTCGGCAGGTCACGACCCTTACAGCTTGACCTTCTTTATGTACGACATCTCTTACGTGTGGTACAGCGTCATCGGCATCCTGGTTACCATGGCAGTCGGTCTTGTCGTGTCTTTGTGTACACAGAGATACGTCAAGGCTGAGACCAGCCCTTTATTTATTTTCTCCGTATTTCGCGCGTCCAAGGCTCCGAAACAAGAAGTGAGCGGCAGTGATACTGAGAATACAACAGTCACCTACACGTTTAAAGTCAACTCAGTCAGTAACAAGACTAAAACTAATCACATCATGGAAGACAATGATGTCTCTAAGATAAGAAACTCTACACATCTTTAAACTGTAATCATCTTTAAACTGCACACTTCTTTAAACTGTACTCATCTTTAAACTGTACTCATCTTTAAACTGTACATATCTTTAAACTATAGACATCTTAATACTGTACTATTATTTAAATTCTACACATCTTTCTTTAAAATCACAAATATTTTTTTAAAACTCTACACATCTGTAAATTTGATACATCTTTAAACTGAACTTATCTTTAAACAGTACACATCTTTAAACAGAACTTATCTTTAAACAGTACACATCTTTAAACTGAACTTATCTTTAAAATTCTGTATATCTTTGAAAGTGAAAGAGATTATGTTAGACTTATTAAGTTCCAGCCTATCCTAATTCAAATATATTCATTCAACATTTCAGAATTTGAAATCTAATTTATATTTTATAAGACTAGCACACCAGTATTATTTTGTTTCAGATAATCATAAACACTGATTAACTAGTATGGTAGATTCATTATTCATTATGGTTAAGCATTTAACTTTTTAATGCTACATACCTATAACTGGCAATTTTTTATGAATTTATGAATGCAATTTTA
Source organism: Bulinus truncatus (assembly GCA_021962125.1). Taxonomy (NCBI): domain Eukaryota; kingdom Metazoa; phylum Mollusca; class Gastropoda; family Planorbidae; genus Bulinus; species Bulinus truncatus. Next base: position 1,589,123 of record JAGDYQ010000192.1, read on the forward strand.
AGTTTAACTTTAATGTGTATGAACTTTTGTGTAAAATTATTGTAAAATTTTTAATCATAAGATAATATTCAACACATTTAAAACAGAGAGTACATATATATATATATATAAATATATATATATATGTACCTATACATTGAAGACCATCATATTTTATATTTTCTGTATTTTAACTGTTCAAAACAGAGATTACAACAGATATATACTTTATGCCTTATGTATTAAAACTTAAAAACATTTCATTAACTTTGATGGGAATCAAAATGTTAATATTTCAGATGAGCCATACAATGGCTTTGCCATTTCAACTGGGCAATATAATGGCTTGGCTATTTCAGCTGGGCAGTGCAATGGCTTGGCCATTTCAACTGGGCCATACGTGAAAAAAGAAAA